>CM069161.1:23766545-23818410 GCA_035221665.1 Okamejei kenojei | reverse complement strand
ATAGAGGAGATAGTATTCTATGGAGACAACTGATCTGTTCTTGTATTCATGCTACTATGTTCTGCTGTGCTGAAAGCAAAGCAATAACTTGTATTTTTTTTTTCCTATCAGGGGACACCATGACCATAACTCTCTTGAATTTGGACTTGACTAATACTCTTGTTCCTGGGCAATTCTGCAATAGCCTAAGGGAGCGTTAACTATCACTGAAAGCCTTGAGTTAAACCTGGAACCAATTATTATCATTGATTTATATCCCATGTTGCCAAGATGTGCTTAGTAGGTGGAATTATTTTAAATTCACCCTGTAGTGTAAGTAGGTTGTGAAAAAGCAGGGGTGATGGATCAGCATGTAAGCGACGTAGGCTCCAGGGAAATAGGTGGGGGAATTAACTTCTCTGAGTGCTGGCATAGACTTGATGGGGCCTGAAACGCCTCGGTGTACTTATTACAGGACATGCAAAATATGTATTGATACAAAATTGGCACTGATATGACAACTTAAGCAGTTTCATCTAAAAAGGGCAAGACAGGTAAGAAAGTGTTGATGAGGCTTTTGCATGCTTGCCTTCGTTTGGTTGCGATTGAGTACAGTAATGGGACATCAAAGACAGTGTACAGATGACTATTGTGGAGCACTGTGTCAGTTCTTGCTCGCTGGTTTGCGACTTGGTCGGCAAAGGCAAGTTGGGCCTAGTTGGGGGCGGGCAGCACTGATGGCGCACTGGTAGAGTTGCCTTACAGCACCAGACGAGACACCAGGTTCTATCTGACCACAGTTACGTTGGCTGAACGGCGATTGTTCTGTTACGCCCTTGTGAACGCGTGGGTTTCCTCGTGTGCTCCAGGTTCCTCCAATTATCAAAACGTGCGCGTGTTGTAGGTTTATTTGGCTTCTGTAAATTATCCCTACTGTGTAGGTTAGGAACTAGTGTATGATTAATTATGTCAGCGTGGAGGGCATGACTCCACAACAGCATCTCTAATACTAAAATCTCTAAACTAGACCCAGTTCCATGCACTGCAAACTCTGTGATGCTATTGTTGTTATCACAACCCAGCCTGGGCTTGATTCGCTGGGACGTTGGAAACTGACAGGGATAAGTACACTGCTTGCAGCTTTCGACTGAGTAGTAAAAACAATTATCTCCAATTATTAAAGAGTATCGGTTGGACTAACACAGGAAAGAATTTGATTTTGCTCTTGCTTCAGCGTCTGAACTTAATGGTGTTTTCAAAGCGAGAAACGTGAGGTTTTTTCTTATTCCACACGCTTGGAGCCACCTGAAAACAAATTTGGATTCAGTTATCTGTTAAAGCAGTAAACCATTAGGGGAGAAGAGATGTCGACCTGATGTTGTTTTTTTTTTTACATTGTTGTTATCCAATCTGATGTTGTCGGGTAGGCGAAACGGAGCTGGTGTTTTGAAATGTATTATATCTTATGCAAACTCCCTCTCAAACCAATCACAGATTGCTTGTTTCTCAACACATTATTCACTTAACAGGGGCCTGCCAGTAACAACCTTGGTACATGATTTATTGCTTGTCTGTTTAATTGTAGGGATTTTTACCAATCTTTCAGACTATATCTGTTTAACACCCCAGTTGTTTTCAATTGCTGAAGTTTTGGTAAAAGTCTTGAGTCAAACCATTAAAGAAATCCATTCAGCCCTTTGAGTTACGTTTCTCCTAAGGTGTTTTTCTAGTTTGGCGGACAATATACAAGGGCGGGGTGGGGGGGGGGGGGTGCCTTGGGGGGAGTGGGGGGCGCCGAAGGAGGGAGATGGCAGCCCTGCCGGCGGCTGTTCGTTTTTTCATCCTTTTTGTTATTTTTAGCCATTGGTATTAAGTTTGTTATAATGTTATTCTGTTTGTATAATGTTGGGGGGAGGGGGGTATCTTTTTTTTTCAGGTTTATACATTCTGGAGATGTGATCAAGTTTTCGGATCGCATTCTCAGGCTCTGCCGGACTCTACCCTCGATGGAGTTGAAAAGCCGCCTTGGACAGTTGCTTGAGAATTTGTAGGGGTCATGAGAAGGATGTTTATGTACAATATGTGTTTTATGAGTCTCTGTTACTTTTGTAAATTGTATGGATGACCTGGCCAGTGAAAATTTCACTACAATCCTAATGGTGTATGTGACAATAAATGAACCTTTTGAACCGTATGAAGACATTCCTTTGTTTGCAAAACATAACCTTGCCATATAGTCCCTTTTATTTTGATTAGGTTGTTAATCCCCACTCGGATGTGTCCTTCTTGGCTATAAAATTCTTAATGAAAGTTCATGTAATATTGAGGAATCGTGCCTATCTCTGAATCTGTTACATTCGTTTTTCTGGATACAAAGCTTGAGACCAATACTTCAAACCGTAAGCTATTAGATGATCAGTGCTGTAAAAACAGGCACTTTTTTGGCCCCCACTGATTCCCTGTTCACAATTGCACATACTCACACTGGAGAAAAATTTACTGTTTTATGAGCCAATTAATGTACAAACTTTTGTACATCTTTGGAGTGTGGGGGAGGAAATGGAGCACCCAGAGAAAAACCCATTCGGTACGAAGAATGTTCAATTACAAAACAGACAGGCAACTTTATATCAAACCTGGGTCTCTTGGCACTGTAAAGCAGAAACTTCCATGTTACGCACTGTGTGCCCTTTTGCACCATTAATTATGGTAAATTATGAACGATTCAAAGTATAGCAGACCTTTTCAACTTTCCTTTTTTAAACTCAGAAACTCATTAAAACCTCTTTCGCTGTTAGTAACCACGCATTATTTTGTTTAGGTTATTAAAGCTCTCTAACTTGTATTCCCATATACTTTATTTTTTGCCTTTCTCAGCCTTTAAAATCTCCGTTTCCATCATTCCCAGCTTTAATGAAAGACATTGACCCTGAACATTAACTCTTTCTTTCTCATATACTCTGCCTGACGGATGAACACTTCCAGCACTTATGTTTTCATTTCATATTTCTGCATTTGTTGGACCATTCACGACTTTACACCAAAGCAGACACCCATTTACCTTTTTTCACCAGGATATTGGCTTAGAGTTGCGCTTTCAGTTTCCACTACTACTTCAGCCTGTGCCAACTTCCGAACACTATGGGTGAGATGCTATATTAAGATGAAACAGGACAGTAACAAAGAAAGCAATAGTTCAAAAGTCAAACGTGTTACATTGGCCATTGTACCACAAAGAAAATACCATTCTTCAAGAAACGTCTAGCATACCAGGCCTGTAAAACCGTATACATTAATAAATATAAAATAACACAAAAAAAAACATAAATTTATAGCCTTACAATATTAGTGCAAAAAAAAAGAACAAAGTTCTTTGTGCAATCTAAAAAATCCATAAAAGGTTCCTGTTGAAGCAGTATGGAACAACCTGTTGTTGAACTGTGGTCAACTGCTAGTATGTGGAAAAAGCTATGTTCGATGGTGTGAAAATGGTACAGAATACATTGCATGGGACACAGATCCCAATCTTGGATGTCGTAATAAATGCATGGTTGCTCTGATGCGTGGAGATATTTGTAAGGTTGGACTGTGGTTACCTGTGAAACTGGAGAAGTTGCTCTCGCCAGTGCACCATGCCACTGATTGCTTCACAAAATAAGCTTTCCAATGCCTCTTTACCCTGAAATATTATTGCACGATATTATGATGCATTTGAGCGACAATATACTGCTGGAGGGAAACTCAGTAGGATCAGGTGCATCTGTGAAATTAATTTTCATTCATTCGATGTACATTGAAACGTTAACAATGAAAGAAAGTTTCTCTTGCTCTCTCAGATCAGAAAGCCACATTTTCCCTTGCCGGGTTGTTAGCAGCTCATAGGATTTGGTACAGGAAGGTTTGCACAACTAAACAACCCTGGAACAACCTAACTCACAGCAGATTGCTGAAGAAATTTCTTTCCTGGTCGTTTATGACCCCATTATCTTGGACTTGCATCCCAACCACTGGATAATAGACAGAGCAATTGAGTTCAATTCAAAAACTTTTGGCACACTACATCCATGCCAATCATCAATGTCCATCTATGCTCATCTATTACATCATTGAGTTATCAACTGATATCCTGGACCACATTGACCTTTCAATCAACATCTAGGCCTTTACCAATTAATCTCTGCGGTGTTGCGAACTTATCCTGTCAAAATTTCCAACAGTGGCTATGTTTTCAAAAAAGCCGCACAAACACACTGGCAATGTTAGAGTTTTGGTGCAAGGCTTTAACTCTTTGTGTGTTTAAACACTAGTAAAGGCACATAGGGGGTCTGGGGAGATATTTCATACACAATATATATAGCGAGATTTCTGTATCAATTAGACTTTTATACGCCGCAATTGGCATTTGCTGTTCCTTTAAAATGATACTTTGGAGTTAGGAAAATATCGCACTGAACTCGTCTTTTACTAATGCGTCACCTGTACTTGTGGTGGATGAAGTCATTTTTTTATACCAAGGGGCAGGCGTGGACAGGTTCATCACGCATACACAGAGAGAATGCCAGTGGGTGGGGGTTGCTCTTGGGTGTTGTGCTCATTCTGTTCTCCCAACCTCCTCCCAAATTATTGTGTGACTAAGTTAATTATCACACGTCAGTGAACAGTTTGACACATGCCAACAATGAATAGAATTCAACCCATGTATAAACATTACAGTTGAGTGTATGTTTAAATTGGGAGAGGGAAAATAAGGAGCGATTAAACATGACCCAACCTGTCTGTCTGCACGGGGAAAGAAAGTTGGAACTTGTATTTTTTTTGGCATGGAGGCCATAAAGTAGATCTAGCCTAAATTCACCACCATGAATGGCAGTGAGTTTAAAATAACTAGCCTGTCTGGAACCATGAAGGTTGACGGGATGTAAACTCATGTTTTTACATTCTACCAATTTCATTCAGAAGCAAAAACAAGTTTAAGTGGCAGAGACAGCATGGAGGGACAAAGAGAACAAAAAGGGAAGGGTGGTGATAGGGTGGAGACATGGGGAGGTCCAATGATTCAAGAAGGATGGTGCCAAATGAAAGTGGGTGTTAGAAGGTATGTCAGGAGGAGGATCAAAAAATGAAATACAAATGAAAACTGGGGCACAGTGGCACTAAAGAGCTGCTGCTGCCTCACAGCTCCAGTGACTCCTATTCCATCCTGACATCCTGACCTCTGGTGCTGTCTTTGTGGAGTTTACACTGTTCTTACTAATAATTGGAAAGGTTACATTATAAAAAAATTTCCTCAAATTTGGTGGAGAGAGGACTTCAGTCATGTTTATTTCTCACTTGGATAGGATAGGTTTATGTGCCAAATGCAGACAAGTGAGATTAGTAGATGGGGGCTTATTGGTTGTCATGGGACAAGTTGGGCTAAAGGGCCTGTTTCACACGGTTTGATACTATGACTTTGTGAGTAGACAGAGGACATGTCAGAAGATGACCCGAAGTCTCCATTGATTATGCTCTCCCTAAAAACCACAAAGGTTTTTGTTTGGTTGCCCTGGTTTTCTTTCATATCCAAAGATGTATTCCATACACCTATCTATCCCGCATGAGTTATTTTTGCTGTACAATCCCTATAGCTGTGACAATGTATTCTGCATGGTTTGATCGTTTTCAGTATGGGTGATTTACCTTTACACTGAGCAATTGCTCACTGTTAACTCAGTACACATGATTGATTGATAGGTTTACAACTGGTCATTGTAAAATGTTCCTAGTGTGTAGCAGAATGGTAAAATCTGAGACAAGGGGCAGAGGTAGGTTGATGACAACATGTGGAGGGTAAAATGGCACTGGATATGAGGGTGGAATGAAGTGCCTCCATTTACGATTATGGAATATTATGTTTGCTTCCGAGGGTTAAAACATAGAAACAGAAAAATAGGTGCAGGATGGAGGCCATTTTGGCACTTTAAGCCTGCACCGCCATTCATTGTGATCATGGCTGGACCATCCACAATTCAGTAACCCATGCCTGCCTTCTCCCCATATCCTTGATTTCGCTAGCCCTAGAGCTCTATCTAACTCTCTTTTAAAATTCATCCAGCGAAGTGGCCTCTACTGCCTTCTGTGGCAGAGAATTCCACAAATTCACAACTCACTGGGTGAAAACATTTTTTTCTCTTCTCAGTTTTAAATGGCATCCCCTTTATTCTTAGACTATGGCCCCTGGTTCGGATTGCCTCACTGGGAAAATGTTTCCTGCATCTAGCTTGTCCAGTCCTTTTATAATGTTTTTTGTTTCCGTAAGATCCCCTGTCATCTTCTAAATTCCAGTGAATACAAGCCCAGTCTTTCCAATCTATTCGTTGCTATGTTATACACCTTTTATTTTAGTTGTATTCCATTCCTAACTTCCCTTGTCAGCCAAGGTTGCCTCTTCTCTCCCTAGAATCTTTCTTTGGGTTTAAATGATCCTGCACCTCTGGATTATGCCCAGAAATTCCTGCCATTCCTTTTCCACCGTATTCCTGCTAGGATCCTTTTCCAGTTGACCTTGTTCAGCTCCACTCTCATGCCTTCATTGTCCCCTTTGATCAACTACAACACTGACGCCTCTGATTTAACCTTCTCATTTCTTCCTAGTGGTTCCTTTACCTTGAGTTCCCTTATTAAATTGGTTGAGTTAGACAACACCAAAATCCAGAATTGCCTTCTCTCTGGTTGGCTCCAGAACAAACTGCTCTAAGATTCATTTCGAAGGTGCTCTAAAAACTCCCTTTTTGAGGTCCAGAACTAACCTGATTTTCCCAGTCTACCTGCATATTGAAATCTCCCATAACCACATCATCTCCTTTGTTACATACCAATTTTTAACTCCCTGCTGCAACTTGCACCATATATCCTATGAAAACAACTAATTGGAAGATAGGATACTGTTCCTCAAAATGATATTGAACTCCATTAGAACATGATCATGAAGACTCTGTCATCTTCTGACATGTCTTCTTCTTCTTCTCATTAAAGCCATAGTTTCATACAACATGGAAACAGGCACTTCACTTTGGCCCAACTTGCCCACGTCGACCAACATGCTCCATCTACACATCCCACTTGTCTGCGTTTGGCCCATATCCCTCTAAAACCCATCCTATCCAAGTGAGAAATAAACTTGTGACAGAAGTTTCTCTCCATCAAATTTGAGGATTTCTGCAAGGGTTTCTCCTGCTCTCTTGATCTTGTCATTTTGAAGCTGACCTGTGACCTTTCTGACTTATTGATAAGGGGTGTCAACAAGGTGGACAATGTTAAGAATTCAAGGGTAATCTTGAGGGAGATGCTATTCTACCCTTCTAGCTTCTCTGCCTTTCACAACTTCACATCCATTCTTGCATCTCAGCAGGGTTCAGGACTACACATTGCGTTGATAGGGTGAATACATCCACGTCTATCAAAGTTTTAGCAGGTTGCTGCATTTGTGCTTTTGGGCCTCGACTTTTCATTAGATCTTAGACATCTGCTTAACTGTTTCTTTTCCCTTAAGGTGAGTTGGGGAGTTGGGGAGTTTCCAATCCAAGAATACCCTATTTTACAGTTAGTTATTCCATGTCATTTTCATCAGGATGTCCTGAACCTCCCTATTTCCAGCTTTCTCCCCCCTACTACTAACAGACTGATGAAGGGTGTTGACCGGAAAACATCAGCTGTTCTATTTCCTCCACAGATGTTGCCTGCCACTGAGTTCCTCCAGAACTTTGTATTTGTTCAATATTCTAACATCTGCAGTTCTTGTTTCTCTGGTTCTTTCTGTAACTCTGCAGGGACTCTAGACATTCTAGATATTCTGGACATTCTAAGGCTCTGTTGCTAGGTGATCATCAGGTTGTCTGGCAGGACAGCGTCCAAAGAGGAGCAATTATTTCACATCGACCTCTCGGTCCTGGGCCTCCTCCACGGCCAGAGTGAGCAACACCGCAAGCTGGAGGAACAGCACCTCATATTCCGCTTGGGGAGTCTGCATCCTTTGGGCTTGAATATTGAATTTTTCAATTCTGTTAACCCTTGCTGTCTCCTCCCCTCCCACCTCTCCCTCAGCCCTCGGGCCCTGGCATTCCCTCCATCTCCATCTCCCTCCCCCACCCCAGTCGCACCAGCTTCTCATTTTCACACCACAAACAGCTTACAATGGCTTGTTCCCTTTATCACCGATACTTCTTTGCATATCTTTCACTCATTGTTCCTTATCTCTCCACATCACCGTCTATATCTCTCGTTTCCCTGATCCTGACCAGTCTGAAGAAGGGTCTCGACCCGAAACGTCGCCTATCTCCTTCGCTCCTTAGATGCTGCTGCACCCGCTGAGTTTCTCCAGCTTTTTGTGTACCCTCGATTCTCCAGCATCTGCAGTTCCTTCTTTAAAACAATTATTTAAGAGGACCTTGTCCATTAATGTTGAAGTACTTGCAGCAACATTCTTTAGCCACTGTTATCTTGTGGCCAAGCTGGTAGAGATAACTGAGTGCAATGGCATGTGTTCAGTCCATCACTCATTGTTCACTCTCAAACAAACACCCTTGCACACACAAGGAACTGCAGATGATAGAATCTTGTGCAGAAGATAAAGCACAGGAGTAAATCAGTGGGTAAAGCAGCATCTTCAGAGGACCACGAACAGGTGACTTTTCTGGTTGGGATCCTTGTTCAGACAGCTGTCCTTGTAAGAAGCAGGTTGGGAGGATGCGTAGTCAAGATAATGATGAGAGTCAGTAGGTTTATGGTAGACATCAGTCATTAATCTATCCCCTGTGATGTAGGCAGTGGGACCAAGAAAGAGGAGAAAGGTACCAGTTATAGTCCAAGAGAATTAGAGGGCATGGTGGAAGTGATTGGTAAAGTGATGAAAGCAACAAGTTCTGCACGGCTGCAGGAGGCAGCCCCGATGCAGTTGCCGATGCAACAAAAAAAAAGTTGGGGGATGTTGCCAGTGTATGTATGGAACATGGACTGTTTGACGTAACCAACAAAAAGCCAGGCACAGTTGGTGATATCCTTGCAGTGTCTCACTTAGAAGGGGAAATAATCTGACAGACACAAGAGGCTGCACCAGATTGCTGAACCAGAATAGTTTGTCACTCTGGTGAAAACAGGTTTTAGTTACAGTATGTATAAACCATTTTCCAAGCGTTTTGACAGAAGGGAGGTCTATGTTTTAGTTTGCTTACTCCTTCTGTTGTCAATCACACTTTGCCAGAGGATAGTGCCTTCCCTAAACCTGCCACTGACGTCCCCCAGGGAGACCCACTTTGCCTCCATCTGCAATGTTGACAGGGGGATTTTTCAGATTAGAATGGGCAATGTCGAATTTATGCTTGGCTATATCAGCCACGTCAAAGATTGGGGTGTATGTGCTCATGACAGAAGATCGCCAGTTCTGTCCACGTGTGAGCCGGAGTGCAGAGAGCTATTTTTTCTAACTTTAGTAATCTTTTTGTAATATTAAAAATTTGAAAAGTATGAGCATTTTAAACTTTTTCTGTTTTTCAACTTTTTGGAGGTGATGGCAGGCCATGCAGGTGGGTATCATCACAAAGAAAGCACTGGTTTTGCCTCACAAAAGCCTTTGACTATGTAAGTCCAAAGGGATAGCAAAACATCCTTCACAAACCTGGCTGCCACGGAAATGTATTTTGATGCTACATCTGGTACACAAAAGCAAGCCAGCTGTGGACTTTACCACCGGCTCCACAACAGATCCACTCACGGTACAGAATGGGGTCCAGGAAGGTAACGTCATTGTCCCACCACATGTTCCGATCTATCCCAAGCGCAATTCCGCCCCTCACTTTCAACAAGGGTCCCATTCAAATGGGGCGAAGCTACAAGATTAACGGATGACTGTTCAAGCCAAAAGCCACTTCCACTCCAGAACCAAAGTGCTTGGCACGGGCATCGTGGGCTGAAGGGCCTGTTGCTGGGCTGCACTATTCTGCGTTTTATGTTCTTGAGAGCCGTATCTCAACGAAAACAACCATCAAAGATAATAAACTTAGCAGTGTCCCCAATCACGATCTAATGAATGTTGGAGGAAAGCTTATGAGCATGTCCACATGATATTTGTGGAAGCGGAGATGATCAAATAATCTCAAAAGCAAATTGGTCGGGAACCTGAGAATAATAAACTCTCCTGGGTTTGTGTAGATAACAGGTGGATGATATACTGAATTGCTTTACAGAGAACGATGCTGTAAATGAACGATGGGCAGAATAGTCTTCATCATATTATAATGGTAATGACTTAAAAGTCAAATTAAGTGCAAACATATGACTTAAAAGTCAAATTAAGTGCAAAAGTATGACTTAAAAGTCAAATTAAGCCTGGATGTAAAGCATTTACAAAAATGTGCACTTTGCTAAGGCATCGAGTAATCTGCAAGAAAAGAATATAAAGAAGTTAGAAAATGTGAATTAATGGAAAAATATTATTAATATACCTTTCAGATTAGAATAGCACCAAAGTGTGTGGCTGTAAGTCTGTTTTATAGAAAGTATTAAAATGCCCATTTATAATGGAGTTGTTTCATTGCTTATTTATTTCATATTCAGGTGCGTTAAAGACAAGAAGGCATCATAAGTGGAAAGTCCAATCATTCCATTTATGTTTCAGTTCCAACAGTGTAACTAGAAACTCCTGCCGATTAGATGTTTTTAAAAAAGCTTCCTTAAACAAGTTAGGAAAGTACCAGGGAGTCAGAACAACAGAAGCCAGGAATGAAATGACTGGGAAACATGCAAGAAGTTGAAAGTGCCTGTGGCAGAGATGATTGTGGCTGGAAATGAAATATAAATGGGAATTGGTCTTAATTCAATCAAGTTCAATTTCCCATCTGTGCTGAATGAGGTGCTCCATGCCGGGAGAACTATTCCTGGACAATAACATGTGTGGAAGTGTAGTGAGGAAAATATTGGGCTTGGCTGTCATTGAGCTTGTGCTGGAATAACGTGCCAATACTCACCATCTGGACTCACCAAAGAAAGGTAACTTTGCAGAAATACTGTAAAGTTATCTGTGGAATATCCATGATATTGCTTAACAGCTAGCAACAGTTAGTGTGTGGTCATTAGAACTCTGGTCAATTGTCCAAAATGGAATAAATCAGATGGTCACAAGGCGATAGAATGTGAAATAGAGACAAACTTCTCATGACCACAAACAAAGCACAAAGTGCTACAGTAACTCAGTTGGTCAGGCAGCATCTGTGGAGGAAATGGAACAGGCAGCATTTTGGGTTGGGATCCTTCTTTGGGAGTCAAAAGAAGGGTCCTGACCTGAAATATTCTGTAGGCCTGCACAGCGGCGCAGTGGTAGAGTTGTATTGTATATCTTTATTATAATTTTTCTGAGTATTTGCATACCCAGAGGAAAACGAAAAAGCGTTTCTCAACCAGTGTCCATTCAGTAATAGAGATAGAGAATAAAAGTACATATGTCACGAGTTCCGATCGGCAGTGGCACGACAATGGCTCTGCTTCAGTGTGTCCAGGTTGGTGTTTGGTGCATGATACTTTGGCAGGGGGCAAAGTCCAGTTATCAGTCTAATTGCCTGCGGGAAGAAGCTGAGGAGCATCCTGCTGGTTTTGCAGCTGATGCTCCTGTACCTCTTCCAGATGGCAGGATGGAGATATATGTGATGCGATGGGTGGTATGGGTCTTTGATGATGGAGATGGCTCTGCTAATACATCTCTTCCTGTATATGTCCAGCAATAAAGGGAGTGGAGCTCCTTGTTGCCTTGCAGCGCCAAAGACCTGGTTTCAATCCTGACTACGGGTGCTGTCCGTACGGAGTTTGTACATTCTCCCTGTGACTGCATGGGTTTCCCCCGTGTGTTCTGGTTTCCACCTACATTCCCAAGACGTACACATCTGCAGGTTAATTAGCATCTGTAAATTGTCTCTAACGTGAAGGGAAGAACTAGTGTACTATCGTCGCTGGTCAGCATGGATTCAGTGGGCCGAAGGGCCTGTTTCCATGCCACATCGCTAAACTGAACTAAACTAAACTATCCACCCCCTCCACAGATGCAGCCTGACCCACTGTGTCAGAACTTTGTGTATTACTCAAGATTCTAGCTTCTATAGTTTCATGCTTTCCAAACTGAATTTATTTATGTGAAGATTGAAAGTAAAGTCTACTGAGTGTTAGGAATTGCCTGAGGGCAACATGGCATTTAGTAACATACATTAAGGCGCCAATAAGGTGATTCTGACTCGCGGCATCATGAACAAACCTGCTTGCAGCTTTGCTTTAGTCAGATCAATGGACCAATGTGATCATTACCTTCGGCACAAGACTCAACAGAATCTTCTTTACAGAATACTGCCAGAAACATCTCAAATGTGTTTGTCTTGCTGAATATATTAATTTTTACCTCATCTCTGTGGTGAAGGAGCAGAAAAACTGGGAGATGGGGAGTGTGGCTGCCGGGGGTGGGGATGGGGCTGGGTAGAGGTGGATGTTGAAGGACAATTTCCTGATCCTGCAAGGGTTTAAGATGCAACCATTTCCTGGCATCAGTTTTGCATTACAATTCAATTCTGCATTGTGATTAGTGATGGAAGAAGCCTTGCATGAGTGGCCAGGACATGGGCTTAGATCCCTGAGCCTCTGAAAGCTCCATTTTAATTTTAAGGCACAAGAGAGGCAGCAGACGCTTTGTTTCCCCCCTTTACATGAGAAGCAAAAAGTTTCAGGAAGCCGATGGACACCGGATATTATTAACAATTACAACTACGCAATAGGCTGGAGTTACAAGAGAACTGTCAGCCAAATGATGGAGTGATTCAGATATGGAATCGGCCCCATGGTAGTTGCTTTGGTTGCCATGGATGACACAACTGCCAACTTCATCCTCTTGCTTACCAGAAAACCACTTTACATTGAAATATGTGAAGTGGCAAGATGACCCTTTGGGATAGTTTGAAACACTCATGTTAAAGTACATGGCAAAACTGCCAGCAGTTTTTACATCATTACTCTTGGCGGAGAGTAATAAATGTGAAACTAATTGTTTGTGGCATGTAAAGGACAGGACAGAAAGGACAAGGGGGACCACAGGGAAGCTATGCCAGGAAACACAACGTTTCTCAAATGAATCAGAAAGACTTTGGAGAGGGTGAAGAAGAGGTTTATGTCTTGGAGAGGGTGCAGAAGAGGTTTACCATAATGTTGCCCGATTTATGGGGTATTAGCTAAGAGGTGTAATTGGACTGATTTAGTTTGTTTTTTCTGGCGTGCTGGAAATTGAGGAGAAACCTGATAGAAGTAGGTACATTTATGAGAGGTGTAGATAAGGTTGACGGTCAGAACCTTTCCCCTAGATAACTAGACTAGAGTCTGAGAATCGGATGAAACGGACAAAGTTTTAAAGAAGGCAAGTTCTTTACAGAGAGTAGTGCGCACCTAGAACATACTGCCAGGGTGTGGCAGAGATTGTGTAGGTGGTGTGGTGTAGACACATGGATATGCAGGGAATGGAAGGATCTGGGTCATGTGCAAGCATCATGTTTGGCACAGATATTGTGGGCCAAAAGGCCTGTTTCTGTGCTCTACCATTCTAAGTTCAATGACAGAGAAGGCCACTGAACCAGCTCAGAGCACACACTGTGTCAGGAGGAACTGCAGATGCTGGTGTACACCAAAGATAGACACAAAGTGCTAGAGTAACTCAACAGGTCAGGCAGCATCTCTGGAGAAAAAGGATGGTGGCGTTTCGGGTCGGAACCATTTTTCAGCAAACAGGGTGGCTCTGTGGCACTGTGGTCGAGTTGCTGCCTTACAGCGCCAGAGACCCGGGTTCGATCCTGACTGTGGGTGCTGTCTGTACGGAATTTGTACATTCTCCCCGCGACCTGTGTGGATTTTCGCCGGAAGCTCATGTTTCCTCTCACACTCCAAAAACGTACAGGTTTGTAGTCTAATTGGCTTGCTATAATTGTAACTTGTCCCTAGTATGTGTGGGATAGTGCTAGTGTGCGGGGTTCGCTGGTCGGCACGGACTTGGTGGGCCGACGGGCCGTTTCGCGCGGTACCTCTAAATTAAACTAAACTTGCTGGAATTGTGTAGCTGTGGCCTCCCTCTGATGGAAAAAGAGGGAAAGGTTGAAAGGAACTGATGGTCAATGGTCTAGATTCTCTCAAAACTGGAAACTAAACCACATTATGACAAAGTAAGAATATCGTTACCACTGTACTTTTATCTTAGTAGATATTAGGTTTTTTTCCAAAAGGGTGAATATATTGCCACCTTCTGGCCATTATTCTAGATTTCATTATCCTTTTGGTGTGGGCTTGATCAATATAATGAAATCGAGTGAAACGTGAAAAAATTAATTGACTTGTATGATGCTGAGCAGCACACAGTCCATCAGTTGGGGAGCACAATTAGAAGCTTTCTTTCACTAAATGATGGAGCCATGTTTTCCTGAGAGACAAAGAACTGCAGATGCTATTTACAAAAAAAGACACAAATTGCCAGAATAACTCAGCGGGTCAGACAACATCTCTGGAGATGGATAGGGTGACGTTTCAGCAACGAACTGAAATGTCATCTATCCATGTTCTCCAGAGATGCTGGCTGACCCGCTGAGTTAAGGGCCTGTCCCACTTTCCCGAGTTACTCACGAACTCTCCCGAGTTTCCCCCTTGATTCGAACTCGGAGAATTACGGTAATAGCCGTTCGTAGATACTCGGGGGTATTTTTTTAACTCGTGGACATTTTTCAACACTTTGAAAAAAACGTCCCGACTTACCTGATGCCCCGAGTACCTACGGCTGGCATTACGAGCCGCTACGAAACATCTACGGACTCCTACGGGCTCGCTACCGACATAACCCGACATTCCCGAGTTTGAATCAAGGGGAAAACGTGGGAGAGTTCGTAACTCGGGAACATGGGACAGGGCCTTTACTCTGGCGCTTTGTGTCATTTTGTAACGATGTTTCACATCCCCGGTTTGCAAACATATTATCAGATGAATTATTACTATTTATATCTATCTTTAACATCCGATTTAAAACACTTGGCCATTGGCTCTTGTTTTCCAGGCCACCCCGATTAACACATTTTATTTAAGATTTCCTTGCTATTTCCTTCAATGCTTGAATTTGTGGAGTTGGGGCTGGACAATGGCACAGTGGTAGAGTTGCTGCCTCATAGCGCCAGAGACCTGGGTTCTATCCCGACTAAGGATGCTATCTGTACGGAGTTTGTATGTGTTTTCCGTGACCGTGTGGGTTTTCTCCAGGTGCTCCAGTTTCCTCCCACATTCCAAAGACGTACAGCTTTGTAGGTTAATTCACTCTATCCAGGCCTTTCACTATTCATGCTGATTGTGCTGTAGTGTTCTATATTCATTTAGGAACATGTTTAAAATAGTTTTTAATTCCTAGAGGCAGATTTAATTGTTTCAGCTTTGCTGCATGAAAATAATAAAAATCCAACTAAATATCAGCCAAACAATTTAGTTCAGCCCAGAACTTGGAAAGACCAATGGCTCGTGCTGTTTCTCCTCTCTAATGCACAATTCCTGTAGCTGCTGCTTTATTGGAACATATAGCTAAAATGTTGCAGGGTAAATCGTTTTACACGGAGATTTCTTTGCGCCCAGGATGAAGAGGGGAACTGCATCTAAAGATCTAACATGGAGCTGAACACAGGAGCTGTTGAACGTAGAATGGAAAGTAGAATGTGCAGAAATTATACAGCAATTATGGTGCGACCCCATGGGTTCCAATGAGCTGTCCGCTGCACAAATTCCATTGGGAGCCGCAGCCATACCCCAACAGCAGGCCTGCCGTGGAACTAGGAAAGGGAATCTGAGAGGAGATGGAGGGAGTTGTCGATGGCAGTGGACGCTGGACAAAGGGCCGGTTCTTCCCATCCACACCCTCAAAGATGGCTGTGGGAAGCACACCCGAGGCTCAGGGGTTTAAGATGGCTGAAGAAGGAGAGGGACAATGGTTCGCTGAACGATTGGACGGAGGCGATGGTGTAACAGGCCTTTATGGCCAGCTGCAGCTGGGACTGTGATTCGTGCACATATAGACGCATTGAGCTGTTTCTATGTATTATGCACTTATAGTACTTATTGTACTTACGTATGGCAATAATCATAATGTCCTGCGTGCAAAAAAAAAAAAGGATTTCACTGTTCCTTGGTACTCAAGATAATAAAGGAACCACTGAATCATTGAATCATGAAATCATTTGGTACCGGATTGTCCTCAGTACCCAAGGAAGGACAAAGTGACCTTTACGCCATAGATTTAAAGAATCATATGATGTAGAAACAGACCCTTTAGCCCAACTTGCCAACGCCGACAAACGTCCCATCTATACTAATCCCACCTGTCTGCGTTTGGCTCATATCCCTCTGAACCTGCCCTATCCATGTACCTATTTAAGTCCCTACCTCAATTGCCACCTCTGACAGCTTGTTCCATACACCACAACTCTGTGTGAAAAAGTGACCCCTCAGGATCCTATTAAATCTTTCCCCCCTCATCTTAAACCTATGTCCTTGGTTCTTGATTCCCCAACCATGGGCAAGAGACACTGCGTCCACCTGGTCTATTCCTCTCATGATTTTGTACACATCAGAGTCAGTGGTGCACTGCTTGAATTCTAGGAAGACAGGGTTAACCTATGGAGAGCTGTTGAGGAAGCTTTACATAGATTTATGGGAAAATATTTACATACTTCTTGGGAAATTTGGGGATTTTGTCATCAGATAAAGGATCACTACTGGCTAGTTAGAAAATCTACTTGTACAAAGGCCATGAATTATTAGAATTCTCAATCTCGGAGATTACTCATTTGAATATAGTGAAAGTCTTTGGACACCATGTGTGTAAGGAGATGTAGTGACTTGGCAGTAAGGTTGGCTTGAGGCAACAGGGTCAATTGCAGCCTTTGTAAATGCTTAAATCTCCTCTAGTCTTTGTCATCGTCTCCACCCATCTGCAAATCAACCCCACCCCGAACTCTCCTGTGTCTACCTATCACTTGCCAGACTTTGACCCAGCCCCAACTCTCTTTTCCAGCGCCCCCCCCCCCCCCCCCCCCCCCTCCCCCCCCCCCAAACCCATCATTCTGAAGAAGGGTCCCAAACTGAAATGTCATCCACCCATTCCCTCCGTCCGCAGATGACCTACTGAGGTCCTGCAGTGACTTGTGTTCTGCTCGAGATTCTGGCATCTGCAGTCTCTTTGTGCCTCACAGTCCACTTCTGCTTCTGGTTATTTTCTTTGAAAGATTAGGGACGGACAAGATGAGAAGTTTGGAAATGGGATCAGTACAAATGATGACCCTCAGCTCCACTGCTGGGTGAGCAATATGTCCAGGGGAGCGCAAAGTCATCCTGACCTGAGGAGCATGAACACCACAACTGTGAACCCAAAACTTCAAGCGCCCATGGCTAAGCCAACCACATTCCTCTGTTAGGTTACACGCCTAGATTTGAAATGTAGATAGTAAATAGCTTATTTTCTTTATTTAAATAGCTTATTTACCTAATTTATTATTTTAATTGATTCATAGCTAGTACATATATTTAAGATGTTTATTTTTTTATGTTAAAATACTTTTACTGCTATTTAAACCTGTTTCAATGTTTGTAAGGTGAGAAGTTATAGGAGCAGAATTAGGCCATTCGGCCCATCAAGTCTCCTCCGCCATTCAATCATCACTGATCCATCTTTTCCTCTCAACCCCAATCTCCTGCCGTCACCCCATAACCCCTGACACCCGTAATATTCAAGAATCTATCAATCTCCATCATAGAAATATCCATAACTCCTTATGTGGCAATGAATTCCACAGGTTCACCACCCTCTGACTAAAGAAATTCCTCAATATCTCCTTTCTGCAGGCATATCGTTTTATTCTGAGACTATGGCCTCTGCTCCTAGAATCTCCCACTAGTGGAATCATCCTCTCCACAACCACTCTATCAAGGCCTCGCAGTGTGTGATGGGTAATGAAGAATTTCCCCTAAGATTACAACTGGATCTACATGAACTGGGAAAATGGGCAAAGAGATGGCAAATGGAATTTAAATCAAGTGCAAAGAGATGTATTTTGGGAATTTAAACTAAGGCAGGACTCAAACAGTAAATGACAAGAGTCTTTTTTTTCATACAAAATGCTATATTCTGAACAAACAATACAAAGTAGTAACACGATCAGAGAATGCCTATATTGGCATTTTACAAAGAAAGTTATCAAATTAAAATATTATCATTTTTATCAATAATACATTCGACCTTCTGCGGTGACCAGCGTTCACGGAAAGCCTCCACAGTCCCCGTGAACACCGCGTGTTCCCTCTCTAGGGACGCGCGGGCACGGACGTAACCCCGGAAGAGGGGCAGGCAGCCGACTGCTGTGCGGCCGTCGACTGCCCGCTGCCTGGACCCGCGAATGGCAATCTTGGCCAGGCCCAGGAGCTGACCGACAGGGAGACCCCCTCCTCCCTCCCGACCCTCCCCCCTCTGCACCGGGTGCCCAAAAATCAATAGCGTCGGACGAAAGTGGAGCCAAAACTTGAGGAGCAGCCCCTTCAGATACTCGAACAGGGGCTGCAACCTCTCACACTCCATGTAGACATGGAACACGGTCTCTTCCTCGCCGCAAAAGTGACAGGCGGCGGACGAGTCCGTGAACCGGCTCAAGTACCTGTTACAGGCCACGCCTTTGTGCAACACTCTCCACCCCAGGTCCCCGATGTAAAGGGGGAGGACTCCCTTATAGAGAGACCTCCACTGAGGACCGCTCCCCTCGTCAGGTGGTAACACGGACCGCCAGGGCGTGTCTGGACGGAAGACAAGGGCGAGGAAGTGGAGAGTGTGCAAGAGCAGCCTGTACAACACGCGCCTCTCCGCATCACAGAACGGCACGCTGGGCATCTCGGAAAGGCGGCTCATGTTGCGTGGGGCCGGCTCTCATGACAGGACTCTTGGGAGTGCTGTATCACGAAGGAACCTAAGGGGTTAAGTGAATACTTGCCTGAAAGTGGTACATGGATTGGCAAGGTAGTGAAGTACGCATAAGGCATGCTTGACTTTATTGGATGGGGCACTGAGTACAAAAGTGGGATAACATCTTACAGCTGAACAGGATATTGGTGAGACCACACTTGGAATATTGTGTGCAATTCTGGATTAGTTTAGTCTAGTTTAGTTTAGAGATACAGCATAGAAACAGGCCCCTTCAGCCCACCAAGTCCGTGGTGACCAGCGATCCCTGTAGACAAGCACTGTAGCGCAGCTGCCTAATAGTGAATGCAGCGCCGGAGACTCAGGTTTGATCCTGACTACGGGTGCTCTCTGTTTTCGGAGTTTGTACGTTCTTTCCGTGACCTGCATGGGTTTTCTCTGAGATCTTCGGTTTCCTCCCACACTCCAAAGATGCACAGGTTTGTAGGATAGTTGGCTTGGTAAATGTAAAACATGTCCCTAGTGGGTGTAGGATAGAGTCGGTGCAGACTCGGTGGGCCAAAGAGCCTGTTTCCGCTCTGTATCTCGAAACTAAACTAAACTAAGCACTATCCTGCACACTGGGGACAATTTACAATCTTTACCGAAGCCAATGAACCTACAAACTTGTACGTCTTTGGAATGTGGGAGGAAACCCACACTCTCACAGGGTGAACGTACAAACATTTTCCAGCCAGTACCCATAGTCAGGAGCAACGCTGGATATGTGGCTCTGCAAGTCAGCAACCCTGCTGCTGCATCACTGTGCTGTCACTGTGCCAATACTTTGCCACAAACGTGCCGATTTAAGGTGGGAGGAGGGGGGTCAAGGAAAGAGCGTTCGCGTCGTGGCCCTGTTTCCACCAATCTTTCCACCACCACACACAAGAAGCAACAAGAAGTGCAAGACGCCATTGTATGCAGATGCCAAGAAGTGTGTTCAACTCTGGCTGAACAATTTCTAATCTTGTGATGTGAACTCGATAAGAAGAAGGTGAGAGGAAAATAATTTAAAAGCGCCTCGAAGGTGGTGGTTATGGGAACTGAACTGCCAGGGGGAGTGGTAGATAATAACGTTTAAATATATTTGTAAAGGTTCATGGATAGGAATGGGTCATCTGGGTCATGGAGGGAATGGATCAACTACAGGCAAATGGGATGAGTTCAAGAAGGCAAAGATGATGTGGGTTTTCCATATTTAATAACTTTATCACACGATATTTTGATGCTCCCAAGGCCTGTAGGAGCATTTGTTGCACACAAATAATTTTACTTGGCAGATGTATCGCCAAGCGATGCATAAAATTTGATTACGTTTGCATTCTAACAAACTTTAAAAGCAACGGCCGGGGTCATGAAGGGCACAAATGGAAGCCCTGGGCTCTGTGCAGTACCGCGGCTCGATGCTGGGACCGCAGCTATTTACAATAGTCATGTACAATAGTTGGTAGTCATGAAATGCTTTGAGAGGCTGGTCAAGAAACACATCTGCGCCTTCCTCCCTCGCAACATGGACCCGCTACAATTCGCATACCATCCGAACAGATCCACAGACGATGCAGTCTCCCAGGTTCTGCACACCGCTCTCTCTCACCTTGACATCCAGAAGGGGGGCTCTGTGAGGATGCTGTTCATAAACTTCAGTTCAGCCTTCAACAAGATAGTCCCCACCAGACTTGCTGAGAAGCTGCTGGAATTGTGGCTCAACACCCCCCCTGTGTGCCTGGGTCCTGGACTTTCTCACCGCCTGGACCCAGGTAATCAAGATGGGAGGAAATACATCGAAGTCCCTCACCCTGAGCACAGGATCCCCCCAGGGTTGCGTCCTCAGCCCCCTACTGTACTCCCTGTACACACATGACTGTATGGCTAGGTTCAGCTCCAACTCTATAATCAAGTTTGCAGATGAAACTGTGGTGGTGGGCATGATCGCTGATAACGGTGAGAAGGCCTTCTGGGAGGAGGTGGCTGACCTGGCACTCTGGTGTCAGGACAACAGCCTCCTCTTGAATGTAAAAAAAACTAAGGAACTGATCGTGGACTTTAGGAGGGCACGACATCCGAGGACGTACACACCACTGAAGATAAATGGGGATACTGTGGATAGGGTGAGTTGCTTTAAATACCTGGGAGTCCACATCTCAGAGGATCTGACATGGACATCACACACAGCAGCACTGGTGAGTAAGGCAAAGCAGCGCCTTTACTACCTCAGGCAATTGAGGAAACTCAGAGTGTCTCTGAGAATCCTCCAGTGCTTCAACTCAGCGGCTGTGGAAAGCATCTTGTCTGGAAACATCACAATTTGGTTTGGGAACAGCTCTGCCCAGGACAAGAAGACTCTGCAGAGAGTAGTGCGTTCGGCCGAACGCACTATGGGAACTACACTCGCGCCTCTAGGAACTAATATCAGAAGGTGCAAATCAAGAGCCAACAAGATCATGGGGAACACCTACCATCGCAGCAACGGACTGTTCCAGCTGCTACGGTCAGGCAAACGCCTCTGTCGCCATGCTGTGAAAACAGAGAGGATGAGAAGGAGTTTCTTCCTAGAGGCCATTAGGACTGTAAGCTATTTCACCAGGGACTAACTTACTGTACCAATTTACTGTTCTGCGGTGTCTTTTTAAATTGCTGTTTCTTCTTTTTTTCTTTCTCCCACAAATATGTAATTCTGATTCTGTTCCGTTCTGTTTTGCAGTTTTTTTTGCACAATCCGCAAGCAATGACACGTTTCATTTCACTGCACATCTCGTATGCGTATGTGACGAATAAACTTGACTTGAGACTTGACTTTACTATATATCAATGATTTAGATGAAGGGATTCAAAGTAACATTAGCAAATTTGCAGATGACACAAAGCTCGGTGGCAGTGTGAACTGTGAGGAGGATGCTATGAGAATGCAGGCTGACTTGGACAGGTTGGGTGAGTGGGCAGGTGCATGGCAGATGCAGTTTAATGTGGATAAATGTGAGGTTATCCACTTTGGTAGCAAAAACAGGAGATTATTATCTAACTGGTGTCAAGTTGGGAAAGGGGAAATACAACGGGATCTGGGGCTCCTTGTTCATCAGTCAATTAAAGTAAGCATGCAGGTACAGCATGCAGTGAAGAACGCGAATTGCATGTTGGCATTCATAACAAGAGGAGTTGAGTATAGGAGAAAATATGTCCTTCTGCAGTTGGACAGGGCCCTAGTGAGACCATACCTGGCGTATTGTATGCAGTTTTGGTCCGCTAAATTGAGGAAGGACATTCTTGCTATTTAGGGGGTGCAGCGTAGGTTGACAAGATTAATTCCTGGGATGGTGGGACTGTCATATGCTGAGAGAATGGAGTGGCTGGGCTTGTATACTCTGGAATTTAGAAGGGTGAGAGGGGATCTTATTGAAACATATAAGCTTATTAAGGGTTTGGACATGCTAGAGGCAGGAAACATGTTCCCGATGTTGGGGGAGTCCAGAAGCAGAGTCCAGTTTAAGAATAAGGAGTAAGATGAGGAAACACTTTTTCTCACAGAGAGTTGTGAGTCTGTGGAACTCTCTGCCTCAGAGGGCGGTGGAGGCTGGTTCTCTGGATACTTTCAAGAGAGAGGTAGATAGGGCTCTTAAAGATAACGGAATCAGGGGATCACAGGAAATTTTTGAAGTTTAACTGGATGGATCAGTTGTGGTGGTTTAAACCATTGCCTAATGAATTAACCTCAGCCCCCAGACTATTCACAAAATTGCTAAAACCAGTCCCGGGGTTACTCAGGGCAAATGATCATATTGTCATGGCATATTTGGATACCATCTTAGTCATTGGGAGGACTTTGGAATTAGCTGAGTTATCTGTGTCAGCTACAAAACCTGTTTTTGAAAAGCTAGGGTTTCTAATCCATCCAGTTAGGTCTAAATTGGTGCCATTTACGATAATTGCCTATTTGGGATTCACGATTAACTCAGTACACATGTCAGTGACTCTGCCTCGGGGCAAGCAATTAGAGTTAATTGAAGCCTGCAGGAAACTCATTGTTGATAATCAACTTTCTATTACACATGTGGCTCGTATAATTGGAAAATTAGTGGCAGCATTCCCAGCTGCTCAGTTCAGGCCTTTGCACTACCAAAACTTATAGTGTGCAAAGGAACAGGCACTCAAGCTTCAGAGAGGTCGTTTTGATAGACCCATGCAATTGCCAGCTGAAGCCCTGGCTGAGTTACAATGGTGGATTACCAATATTCAGTGTTGTTCTAGTACTATTTTAGTCGATACACCATCAGTTATCCTGCAGACTGATGCCAGTGCACTAGGATGGGGTGCTACCGATACCATCTCGAGCTGCGGTGGCAGATGGGATCTGCAGGAATCATCACGGTATTAACTACTTACTACTTCAGTCACACAGTATTAACTACTTAGAGTTGTTGGGAGCACTCTATGGGTTAATGGCTTTTTGTGCCAACATGCATCATGTGCATGTCCAACTTCAGATTGACAACACTACCACAGTAGCGTACATTAATCACATGGGTGGAAATAAGTCTGTATCCTGTGATAGATTGTCTAATCTCATCTGGCACTGGTGTATTGTGAGAAACATCTGGGTTTCAGCTATTTATTTACCAGGTAGATATAACACGGTGGCAGACACCAGGTCACGAGAGTACAATGACAACAAAGAGTGGATGTTAAATCACAAAATGTTTAATGATATTGTCATTCATTATGGTGTACCAGACATTGATCTGTTTGCTTCCAGGCTTAATCATCAGTTACCAATTTACATGTCATGGGAGCCAGACCCAGGGGCAGTAGCAGTAGATGCATTCTCGCTACACTGGGGTGGTAAATTTGTGTATGTTTTTTCCCCATTCTACCTCATTACTCGATGTGTGGCAAAAATTCAGCAAGACTCCGCCACTGGCATATTGGTAGTGCCAGATTGGCCTACTCAGCATTGGTTCCCTCTGGTTCTAGCCTTAATTACACAGCCTTTTATGGCAGTGCCCAAGAGCAGAAATCTGCTGGTACACCCAGTGACAGGGGAAAACCACCCTCTTCATGGCCGTATAAATTTGTTGGTTTGCAGATTCTGAGGAGACTGTTCCTGGGGCTCGGGCTTTCAGAGCGTACCATAGATGTCATCACTGCGGCCTGGCGGAAGAGCACACAGAAACAGTACATCTCCCACATAAGGAAATGGGAGATGTACTGTTCCCGCTCTAACATTTCATATGACACAGCTTCTATTACGGATGTTTTGGAATTTCTTTCGTCACTTTTTCACGATAACAAGCTCAGTAACAGTGCCCGGAGTGCTTTGTCAAATTATTTACGGCTGGAGTCAGCGAACCACACGGTAGGGTCTCACCCTTTAATAACCAAGTTTATGAACGGCATTTTTAACTCCACTCTACCTAGACATGGGATGTGAGCGTGGTACTCGCGTTGCTCCGTCAGTGGGCACCAGCTTCATCTCTGTCGCTGCACCATCTTACACTCAAAGTAGTCATGCTCATGGAGCTGGCCTCAGCACAACGGGTCCAGACGTTACAAAAACTCAGACTGGACAGTATGGGTACTTCCTATAATAACATCCCCTTTTTCGTTCATGACCTCGTCAAGCAGAGCAGGCCAGGGGTACAGGGGCTCAAATTGAGTTTTATGGCATACCCCTCAGATCCACAAGTGTGTGTAGTGTCACACATAATCCAATACATCAAGGTCACTAAGAGCCTGAGAGGCTCGGAACTCTCCTTCTTTGTTAGCTATACCAAACCTCACAAAAAGGTTACGGTGCAGACCAGGGCTGCATCGATATCGGCAGCAAGGGATATGGACATCCCTCTTGACCACATTCTAGCAGCTGCGGGATGGTCAAATGAGAGGACGTACCAGAGGTTTTATAATAAGCCTATTGCCAGGCCGGGGATTTTTGCTGATTCTGTTTTAAGTTCTGTTTCACAGTTTCCCCCTGGGTGAGAGGGGTTACTGTTTATTTTCTTTCTTGTTATTAAAGCATTAGTATTGTTAACCATGTCATGTTTTGAATGCATTAATTTCTCACTCGTCCTGGTCAATTGATGCAGTTGTGACGCGTGGACACATTCCTCGGCATGAGATCACAGAGCTTCAAAATCTTCACGTAGTCACTCACATGACCCTGAAGTAAAATAGTAAGATTAAACGAGAACTTACCAGTTTGAAGTTTGATCGTTATTTTATGAGGAGTTACTATGAGCGATTACGTGCCCTCCGCTCCCTACCCTCGTACATAATGATCTTTCTGTAAGTTCTCGTCAACTATAGTCTTACTATTTTAGTTCAACGACTCTTTTCTGTGATTTCACACCGCTGCTTTGAAGATTGACGCGCATGCGTGGGGACGGCCTTCTTCACATATACGCTCATCGTAACTCCTCATAAAATAATGATCAAACTTCAAACTGGTAAGTTCTAGAAACATAGAAAACATAGAAATTAGGTGCAGGAGCAGGCCATTCGGCCCTTCGAGCCTGCACCGCCATTCAATATGATCATGGCTGATCATCCAACTCAGTATCCCGTACCTGCCTTCTCTCCATACCCCCTGATCCCTTTAGCCACAAGGGCCACATCTAACTCCCTCTTAAATATAGCCAATGAACTGGCCTCAACTACCTTCTGTGGCAGAGAATTCCACAGACTCACCACTCTCTGTGTGAAAAAAGATCTTCTCATCTCGGTCCTAAAAGACTTCCCCCTTATTCTTAGACTGTGTGACCCCTTGTCCTGGAGTTCCCCAACATCGGGAACAATCTTCCTGCATCTAGCCTGTCCAACCCCTTAAGAATTTTGCAAGTCTGTATAAAATAGGTACCATTAGGCTCCAAACTTTAAGGGCATGGGTATAAAAGGCAGGCTGAAGATCCCCCCTCAATCTCCTAAATTCTAGCTAGTACAAGCCGAGTCTATCCAGTCTTTCTTCATATGGAAGTCCTGCCATCCCAGGAATCAGTCTGGTGAGGGTACACAAAAAGCTGGAGAAACTCAGCGGGTGCAGCAGCATCTAAGGAGCGAAGGAGATAGGCGACGTTTCGGGTCGAGACCCTTCTTCAGACTGGTCAGGGATCAGGGAAACGAGAGATATAGACGGTGATGTGGAGAGATAAGGAACAATGAATGAAAGATATGCAAAAAAGTATCGATGATAAAGGGAACAAGCCATTGTAAGCTGTTTGTGGTGTGAAAATGAGAAGCTGCTGCGACTGGGGTGGGGGGAGGGAGATAGAGAGAGAGGGAATGCCAGGGCCCGAGGGCTGAGGGAGAGGTGGGAAGGGGAGGAGACAGCAAGGGTTAACAGAATTGAGAAAATTCAATGTTCAAGCCCAAAGGATGCAGACTCCCCAAGCGGAATATGAGGTGCTGTTCCTCCAGCTTGCGGCCGTGGAGGAGGCCCAGGACCGAGAGGTCGGGTTGGTTATTGCGGACCGAGCGGAGGTGTTTTCATTTCATTTAATCTTACTATTTTAATGATTATTTTTCCAATTTAAATTTATTTATATTCTTTTACAATGTTCTTTAAATCAGTTCATGAACTGTGGGTTGTCAAAATGCCTCCAGGGCTCTCTGGAGTGAGGCCTCAGGATCTGAAGAAGGGTCCCAACCTGAAACGTCACCAACACATGTTCTCCAGAGATGTTGCCTGACTCGGTGAGTTACTCCAGCACTTTGTGGCTTTCTCAGGGTCTGTCACTTGAGGCTCAGTTGCCATTTACTAAAGCAGCAGAGCCACCCGGACTACAAAGGCCCACAAAATGAGGATAACACTAACTTAGGAAGGATAACAGCAGAAAATGGGATGGGTCAACAAGAATCCATCCTTTTATCATTTATCCCCACTCGTACCTCCTTCTGCCTCTCAAAAGCAATTCATGCCCACTCTGTACAATGTGGTACATCAAATGGATATAGGCTTTAAGGGGCTGGCCCACTGCGGCGACCTAATTCGCGAGTTCAGACGAGTTTGCCCTCAACTCATACTCGCAACATCGGGGGTCGACACGAGGTCCTGGGAGGAACTCTCTGTGAGAAAAAGTGTTTCCTCATCTCTGTTCTAACCCCATATTCTTTGTAACTCTCCTTCATGCTCGAGAGTAGTCCCTGCACACACAAAGCCGCAGCTAGGTCGCAGCGTATTTTTCAATGTTGAAAAATGCCCGCGAGTAAAAAAAGGTTGCCATGGAAAAAATCAATACTTTTTTTACTCATAAGTTTAGTCGTAGTAGGTCGGCATGTTATTCGTAGGTAATCGAGGGTAGTCGAAGGTAGTCATAGATAGTCTTCAACATAGTCGAAGGGAGATTGAAGGGAGGTCGAAGGAGATCGAAGGAGGTCATCTTCACTCTCCAATTTTCCCGTAGCAATCGAAGCTAGTCGAAGATAGTCTTCAACATAGTTGAAGGAGGTCGAAGGAGGTCTTCTATATAGTCGAAGGAGGTCTTCAACATGACATTTTTTTCAAACTCTCCTAAACTCTTCTAAACTTCCCAAATAGGTGATCGCAGTGGGGCAGCCCCTTTAGTTGTGAAACTTTGTTATTTGCCACGTAGGAGGCAACTGCACCTACAGACAATAAAAACTGATGAATAACGCTCCCAGCATTTCATCTCACATGAAATAACATGTACTAAATAATTCCGCATATACAGGAAAAAATTTAAATAGCTTGTCAAAGAAGGAACTGCAGATGCTGGAGAATCGAGGGTACACAAACGGCTGGAGAAATTCAGCGGGTGCAGCAGCATCTAAGGAGCTTTATTAAACAGGGATCAGGGAAACAAGAGATATAGATGGTGATGTGGAGAGATAAAGAACAATGAATGAAAGATATGCAAAAAAGTATCGAGGATGAAGGGAACAAGCCATTGTAAGCTGTTTGTAGTGTGAAGATGAGAAGCTAGTGTGACTAGGGTGGGGGAGAGATAGAGAGAGTGGGAATGCCAGGGCCCGAGGGCTGAGGGAGAGGTGGGAAGGGGAGGAGACAGCAAGGGTTAACAGAATTGAGAAAATTCTGAAGAAGGGTCTCGACCTGAAACGTCGCCTATCTCCTTCGCTCCTTAGATGCTGCTGCATCCGGTGAGTTTCTCCAGCCTTTTGTGTACCCTGGATTTAATTGTCACTTGGATACGCAGGGAATAGAGGGATATGGATCACATGCAGAGATTAGTTTGACTTTGGGATCATGTTCAGCATGGACATTGTGAGCCAAAGGGCCTGAAACAAGTGATACAATAAAGGGCTATAACACCCTTTAAAAGATATGGCTGACTTTTAGGAATATACAGAACTGCAGAGAAACTGCAATCTCTGGACTAGTTTCTATATTTTATAAAACAAATATTATGAATTCAATATTTCTGGATCGTAAATTTAATTTATAGTGCACAGGTGACAATTTTGGAAATGATAAATGCAAGGAAATTTTGGCACGGGAAAATAATTATTCAAAGTCCAAAGGATGCATCAAACATTTGAACCATGTCAGTATTATCATAAGGTAAAATTATCAGGCACACATTAACATATGGTGCTGACTTAAGGCACATACAGTACTACAGGAAATCTCTGAAAAGTTTTTATTTTGCATATAAAGATATGATACAAATTCTCTCCACTTTGGATTCCTTTGATTATTTGTGAAAACTTTGTTCAGGAACAAAATATAAATACTGTGGTCAGGTAATGAGATTCCATTTTTCCAATCTCCTATAATTGAATGGGATGCTACATTCAATTTTACTTCGGAGTCACGTGAGTGACTACGTGAAGACCCCGTCCAGCACGCATGCGCGACATTAGCGTTCATGCAGTGCACCCGCGACGGACGGGAGTCCAAGGCGCTCCCGCTACAAATCGAAAAGTCGGGCCGACAGGTAAGTTTTACCGTGGCCGTGTGTCTTTTCTCTGTGGTGCTTGTGTTCCAGGAAGAATGAGCAAGGCCAGAGGAAAGAAATCTACAGCTCGCCCCCGTTCGTCCTCCGTTGAGGAATGCTCTTTGGAGGGGGGGCAAGAGGCGGCGGGTATAACTACCGAGCCGAGCCCAGCACCGCTAGTGCTGCCTGAGCAGCGGGCTGGAGGTACCTGCAGCCAGAACCGGGCGGTAGTGTCCGACGATTCGGATGAAGATGCCTCACCGCTCGAGAGCGACACAGGCAGCCGCCTAAGCCGCATGGAACGGCTTATGGAGCATTTGCTCCAGCGAGATCTGCTGAGAGAGCAGCAGCAGCCTCGCCAAGGGAGTTCAGGCACTCCCGCAGTGCCATTTACGGCACTGGCCATTGCTTCACCTTCTTTTGAAGGCAGCATTGGCGACCAGGTCTGGGCTGGTCAAGAAGAGGGATCACTGGCTGAAGATATCGGGGAGTACGCAGGGTGTACAGGATCAGGAAGAGCTGCTGGGTGTGGTCAACCGCTACGTGGCCAATCCACAAGCGGGTCGGCCATTAGAGCCGAAACTTGCAGCCAGCATTAACCACCTGTCCTCAAAATCCCTACAAGAACAGGTGGTCAATGAGGCTCTCGAACTATATACAGCCCCAGTAAATTGTACATCTTTGAATGTACCTGCTGTCAATAGCCAAATTTGGGGACATTTGGGGCAGAACATCAGAAACCTGGAGTTGAAGCTCCAGAAGATCCTTAAACTCCCGACTGCAGGAATAACATCTTATGCTCGGTCCATTGATGGTGCGGACATCTCCACAAATCAGCAAGACACATTAGCTCTGCTGTGCACCACTCAATATGTAATAAACAATTTACGAAAGGAGATTATCAAGCCTGCCCTCAACCCTAAATTTGCGGGACTTTGCAAAACACCGGGTTCATAACCTCCTATTCTGCTCTTTGGGAAAGACCTTCCAAAAAAGGTGAAAGACCTAGAGGAAGAATCCAAGACCTTTGGTCTCGTGAGGGCAGGTTTGGGACCGAGCAGACCTAACAAACCCAGGCGGCAGTACCCCATGGCGTCCACCAGTCGTCGACCACACTATGGGACTGGTGAAAGCTCGGGGTCCGCAACCATTCCCGTAAGCCTTTTTTAGGCCAGGGCCCAGAGCGGACCCCATGGAAAATGCGCCACCCCCAACAACATCAACATCAACATCAACAGCAGCCCTCTACAGCCCAGCAGACGCCTCATCGCCCGGCGAAGAGGCAGAAGAAGCACCAATAACCATGGAGGTAGGTGGGTCTGGTTCCTCTCAGCATATGAGCAGTAGGGGCTCTATACTAACAGGGGGGAGATTGCACTTGTTTTTGGATGCATGGGAATCCATCACTAGTGACAAGTATATACTCAGCAGCGTTCATGGCTACAAAATTGACTTTGTTCATGAAAACATTCCACCAGTTCAGCATATACCCAAAAGGGTATTCACCCTCTCAGTCAAAGAGAAACAAGAGGGTCAAGCTGAACTGATGAGGTTACAAGCAAAAGGTGTCATTGAAAGAACAAAACATGAACCTTTGGAATTTGTGTCTAATATTTTCACTAAAATCAAAAAAGATGGGGGACGACATTTTAATAGTAGGAAAAACCTTGGAGACAGCCATTCTGGCAGTAGCAGCCACCAAACGTTTGTTTGAAACTTTGGGGTTTGTCATACATCCAGATAAATCCAATTTTACACCGTCCACTGTCATGGACTATCTTGGATTTACGATTGATACTGTTCGCATGATTGTAACTCTGCCGAAGGGGAAAGCATCAGAATTGGCGCTATCATGCAACGAACTCATGAATAAACATCAGCCAACCATACGGGAGGTAGCTAGAGTTATTGGCAAAATGGTAGCAGCTTTTCCAGCTGTACAATTTGGGCCTTTGCACTATCAAAATTTGCAAAGAGCAAAAGTGCATGCACTAAAGCAAAACTCAGGTCACTTTGACCGAGCTATGAGTTTAACTGCTGAATCCATTCCAGAGTTACAATGGTGGGCAAGGAACGTAAGGCTCAGCTCCAGTCCCATAATAATCACCAACCCAGTATTAACCATTCAAACGGATGCCAGTGCTTTGGGCTGGGGAGCAACTAACATGCAATCCAGCACAGGGGGCAGATGGACTAAATTTGAATCATCTTGCCTACAGACACGGGGTATCAACTACTTAGAAATGTTGGGTGCGTTTTATGGGTTAAAAAGCATATTCATCTAATATGCATCATGCACATGTCCGGTTGCAATTAGATAATACCACGGTGGTGGCTTATATCAATCACATGGGTGGTGTAAAGTCGATATCGTATGACAATTTGGCCAACCTAATCTGGCAATGGTGTGTTAAAAGGCATATTTGGGTTATCAGCAACTTACCTACCAGGTAAGCAAAATACAGTGGCAGACACCAGGTCACGCAGATTCAATGATAACATCGAATGGATGTTAAATCCCAAAGTATTTGCTGAAATTACTAAGCAATATGGCACACCAGATATCGATCTATTTGCATCCAGGCTGAATCACCAGGTACCAACGTATGTCGCTTGGGAACCAGACCCTGAGGCAGCAGCAGTTGATGCATTCTCGCTGCTTTGGGGGAAAAATGTTCTTTTATGCTTTCCCTCCTTTCTGCCTCATCAGTCGGGTATTACGCAAGATTCAATTGGATTCTGCTTCAGAAATCTTGATAATACCTGACTGGGCTACACAGCCATGGTTCCCAGTGGCTTTCGATATGGCTGTTGAAACACCGTTGGAATTCCCCAGCAGTCGACAGTTATTAATCCACCCAGTGTCAGACATTAGTCACCCGTGCCATGACAGAGTCAATCTCCTACTTGCAGATTTTAAAAAGACCTCTACTGGGCCTGGGACTGTCTGAGGGACGCCATAAACATGATGACCGCATCCCACCGGGAGTCCACCAGGAGACAATACCTGACCAACATAAGAAAATGGGAACGGTATTGCTCCAAAACAGGGACTACCTACACTACAGCTACAGCCACCAGTGTTGTGGAGTTTCTGCTTGGATTACATCGAGAAGGACTCAGCTACAGCGCCATTAATACAGCCAGGAGTGCGTTGTCAGCTTATTTGGTTCCAGCAGCAGGACAACTGACTTTGGGGTCCCATCCACTAGTGGTCAAAATCATGAGGGGCATTTTTAACACCAATTCCCCTAAGCCTAGGTACACTCAGATCTGGGATGTCAGCATTGTACTGACGTACCTTAGGGGATGGCCACCACCCAGGTCACTCACGCTGGAACAACTTACACTGAAATCAGTCATGCTCATGGCACTAGTGTCAGCTCAAAGGGTACAGTCCCTCCACCTTCTGAGGCTGGACAGCATGACAGAGTCATTGGACTGTATCACATTTCACATTCAGGGGCTGGTCAAACAATCTAGACCAGGTACCACGCCTCCAGTAATGGAGTTCCGGGCATATTCACCTGACCCACGGTTGTGTGCCAAGACCCATCTCGCCAATTACATAGACACAACATATAACTTAAGAGGGAGAGAAAAAGCCTTATGGATAAGCCACAAGAAGCCTCATGGGTCAGGTGACGAGCCAAACCATTTCAAGGTGGCTCAAGCAGGTGCTTAAGTCCGCGGGAATCGATACTATTGTTTACAAATCTCATTCCACCAGGGCTGCATCTACGTCGGCGGCTAGGCGAATGGATGTGCCTATGGACCATATTCTGGCCAGAGCAGGATGGTCCTCGGAGAGAACTTTCCAAAGGTTTTATAATAAGCCGCTGGCGGAGCCTGCTACATTTGCAGACAGAATTTTAGAGTCTGCAGATAATATTTAATTTAAGCCCGGGGGAGCTCTCTGTTTTTTGTTGTTATTAATAAACCTTTTTTGTTCACAAACAGGTTATTGTTGATCGTATAACATGCTTCCTCCCTCTAAGGTCTTCAGGCAGTGAGTGAAGCATGAGCTGGTACACGGTTCGGATTCACAGAGCTTTGAAGTCTTCACGTAGTCACTCACGTGACTCCGAAGTAAAATAGTAAGATTAAATGAGAACTTACCAGTTCGAAGTTTGATCTGTATTTTATGAGGAGTTACGATGAGGGATTACGTGCCCTCCGCTCCCACCCTCTATTATACAGATCAACTGGTAATTAAGTTCTTATTTTTTCTTTACTATATTTATTTCAATTGTTGTGTTTTCTGTGAATCCACACCGCTGCTTTGAAGAAATGTCGCGCATGCGTGCTGGACGGGGTCTTCACGTAATCCCTCATCATAACTCCTCATAAAATACAGATCAAACTTCGAACTGGTAAGTTCTCATTTAATCTTACTATTGTCCTTCATGGCAGTGAACACCGTGATTCTTGTTACTGACATTATCATGGAGTCTAATCAAATTCGAGATTCCTATTAACCTGAAGAACTTGTTCAACCTGCTGTACTGCTTCTTTATTTATCACGGTGCTGTTGCTGCGTCCCTGTGATCACATGGATTTTCTCTGGGTGCCCCAGTTTCCCCCTCCCCCACTACAAAGACATACAGGTTTGTAGGTTGGCTTCTGTAAATTGTAAATTGTCCCTCGTGTGTAGGATAGCGCTATTGATATAGCGGGGCGTTGGCGAGGACCCAGTGGGCTGAAGGGCCTGTTTCCACGCTGTGTCTCTAAAGTCTAAAGTAAATGCTAAAGACATGAAGACTGGGGAACCTTTATGTTCCGGATCTGGATCTGGAAACCACATAGAGCAATGGATCCTGGCCCATAACGGATCTAGCCCATTACCCAAAATCATCCGGCTCACAGGCGTTTTTTTTTCCAATTCGTTTTCGTGACCTAGGAACTGCAGATAGTCACGGGATTCGCAGGCGACCTGGGCGCTACAGTCAGCCCCGGGATGCGAGCTGATCTGGGAACTGCAGCCAGTCCGGGGACACGGGGATCTGGGAACTGCAGAAAACGAATTGAAAAACATGTGAAAACTAATGCGGAAAACAACACCAAGTGTCACACTAGTTAGTATGTATTGTTAGTATGTATTAATACTAATTTATGTATTATTAGAATGTATTATTACTAATTACTAATTTAGCTAGTATGTATTATTATTAGCTCCATTTATTAACTATGGCGATAGATGTGGCCCGCCATCCGGTCACAGGCATGGGTCCTGGCCTCTATGCAGAACAAGGTTGCCGACCCCTCTCTTAAGGTATCTGAAAGTAAATAAATCTCCTGAGCCTCCTGGAGATGTATCCGAGGACGGATAGAGAAGCTGTAGAAGAAATTGCAGGAACCTTGGCTAAGATATATTAATCATCGTTAGACACTGGTGAGATGCCAGAAAACTGGAGGGTGGTTAATGTTTTGCCTCTAAGAAAGGCTGCATGGAAAAGCTTTGGATCTATAGACCAGTGAGTTTAACATCTGCGGTAGGCAAGTTACTGGAGAGTATACTGAGGTTGATTAGGGATATCTGTCATTAGTTCACATGTGTGACTTACGAATCTGATTGTGCGTTTTGAAGAAATAACTAAAAAGCTTGACAAGGGCGAAGCTGTAGTCATTATCAATATGGACTTCAGCAAGGCCTTTGATAAGGTTGCAGATGGTAGGCTGCTCTGGAAGGTTAGATCACATGGGATCCAGGGAGTGCTAGCCAACTGGATAGAGAATTGGCTTCATAGAAGGAAGGAGAGGGTGATGCTGGAAGATTGTTCTTCAGACTGGGGGGGCCTGCGATTAATGATGTGCATCAGGGTTAGGTGCAGGATCCATTGCTCTATGTGGTTTACATCACCAATTTTGATGAGAATGCACGGCATGATTAGAAGGTTGCAGATGACCCTTAAGTGGGTGGTATCATACATAATGATGGTTATCAAAAATTACAGCAGGATCTTGATCAACGTCAGGTGGGCGGAGGAAGGGTTAATTAATTTAATGCAAATAAGTGCAAGGTGTTGAATTTTGGGATGTCAAACCAGGGTAGCTCTTACCAGTGAATGGCAGGGCCCTGGGGAGTATTATCAATCAGAAGGATCTAGGAATGCAGGAACATAGTTCCGTGAAAGCGGTATCACTGTAGATAGGGTGGTCAAGAAGGATTTTGGCACATTGGCCTTCATCAATCAGGGTATTAAGTATACAAAGTTGGTTTGTGACGTTACAGTTGTACAACACGTTTTGAGGCCACATTGTGCTCTGTTTTAGTCACCCTGCTGGAAAGAGTGCAGAGAAGATTTATGAAGATGTTGCCGGGAATTGAGTAACTGAGCAGTAGGGAGATGTTGGGCAGACCAGGACTTTATACTGGAGGCTGAGGAGCGATCCTATAGAGGTGTACAAGATAATGAAGGGTGAATGCACAGTCTTTTATCCCATGTTGAGGTATCAAAAACCAGAGAACATAGGTTTAAAGTAAGTGGGAAATTATTTAGTCGGAACCAGTGGGGAGTTGGGTAACTGAAATGGGCTGCCAGATGTGGTAGTTGAGGCAAATACAATAACAACATATAAAATTGCAAGAAATAAAGTAGAAATAAAATTAACTAGTAGATCCTGCAAACTAATCAATGCAACATTGTATTGAAGTCTGTCTGCACTACGGAAGGAATGTTGCTCATGCAAGCAAAGCAATGTCTTGTTTAGGAAGGAACTGCAGATGCTGATTTACACCAAAGAAAAATCACAAAATGCTGGAGTAACTCAACAGGGCAGAGAAGGAACAGGTGATGCTTTGGGTCTATACTTTTCTTCAGACTGAGAGTCAGGGGAGAGGGAGACACAGAGATATGCAACGGTAAGGTGTCACAATGAGTCAACGAGTATGATGTGATCTCACATTGTCACACTTTACCCTTCCATATCTCTGTGTCTCCCTCTCCTCTGATTCTTAGTCTGATGAAGGATCGCGACCTGAAAGGTCACACATTCCTTCTATCCAAGATGCTGCCTGTCCTGCTGAGTTATTCCAGCATTTTGTGTCTTCAATGTCTTGTTTAGTTACAGCTGGGAATTTGAGATTAATGAAATAATGTCCAAAACTGATACAAAGTCAATGCTGGAAATGTGCTGGCAATTCCTGACAAAGGATAAATAATCTGATTATTCAGTCCACACCAAGCCCTTCTACTGTGCTAATATTGCCCTTGAGTAAAATTAGGCGCAGAAACACAATATTTTGCATTCCATGAAGTCAACATCTCATCATCTGGTTTCCCAAGACAGTAGGATTCTGGGCTTCCTTGCCAACATTGAAAGAAAAGGGAATATTGAAATAATTATGTAATTCCAAAGATGCAGGAATGGGAATGTGACCTCATCAACTCCACAACATATTGCGGGCCAAAGAATCAGGCAAGCATATGGAGACAATTGGAGCAGGGGGGGAAATCTTACAATACTGAAAATGGTAATTGCCGGAGAACTAGGAATGAGAAGGGCTTTGAATGACAAGGAATAACAAGGTGAAGTTTTAAGTAACTCCCTTCCTCTCCCCCTTCCCCCTTATTGCACTCTAGTCGTTTAACCAGTTTCACAGTTTTCCCACGTTGTATCCCTCTTGAGATCACACCTTCCCCAGCCAACAATGGGCCTACCAGGGCCCCACTGCCTGAGGTAATTTGTTGCCAGCCCTGATAGGTGCTGGCAACAAATTACCTCCAGCTCTTCCACCTCTCACTTCGAGCTCCTTCTCACCTCCAGCTCTTCAACCTCCTCCAAACCCCTTATTTTCAGTCTGAAGAAGTGTCCTGACCCGAAAAGTCACCTATTCTTCTTCTGCAGAGATGCAGCCTGACCTGCTGAGTTACTCCAGCACTTTGTGTCTATTTCATGACCAGGACTAAGTTTGATAGTTCCAGAGACTAGCAAAACGGCCATGTTGTGTGATTTTCCTGCGTCAGTTTGGAGGAAATGCAGGCAAACATGTTGACAAACCGTACATGAGGACGCTTGGTCCGGGTTACTAATGCTGTCATTCAGCAGCCATGTCGCTGAAACCAGTCTGAGCTGCTAGGATGTAGAAACAAGGAAATGCAGATGGTGATTTACAAAAAAAGATGCAAAGTGCTGGAGTAACACAGTAGGTCAGGCAGCATCTCTGGAAAACATGGATAGGTGACGTTTTGGATCGGGACCCTTCCTGAGTCTGGGTCCCAACCCGAAACGTCACCTATCCATGTTTTCCAGGGATGCTGCCAGTACTTTGTGTATTTTTTATGAGCTGTTAATAGTCAGAAATAACATTCCTCAGCTCATTGTCACATCTTTCTACTTCCCCAGGCGGGCAATAACCTTAAAGATCTCCAGAAAACACCAATACTGGAAGTATTAGAGCAGGTAAACTGAAAGAAATGGTAGATTCCTTCAAATTTAATTCTGGATTAATGTCATTATTTGAATTTCTCAATTTATCTTCATCCAACCACTATATGAAACATCAATCTATAGTTTGCAGTTTGATTGAACTATAAATAAATGTTTGTAGGAAAGAACTGCAGATGCTGGTTTAAATTGAAGGTAGACACAAAATGCTGGAGTAACTCAGCGAGACAGGCAGCATCTGAAGAGAAGGAGGAATGGGGGACGTTTCGGGTCGAGACTCTTCTTCAGGCTGGTAAGGGATAAGGAAAGCGAGAGATATAGACGGTGATGTGGAGAGATAAAGAACAATGAATGAAAGATATGCAAAAAAGTAACAATAATAAAGGAAACAGGCCATTTGTAGGGTGAAATTAAGAAGCTAGTGCAACTTGGATGGAGGAGGGATAGTGAGAGAGGGAATGCCGGGGCTACCTGAAGTGAAAGAAATGTGCAATATGCAAGCTGCCTAAGCGAAATATGAGATGTTGTTCCCCCAATTTGTGTTTAACTTCACTCTGACAATGGAGGAGACCAAGGACAGAAATGTCTGTGTAGGAATGGGAAGGAGAATTAAAGTGTCCAGCAACCGGGAGATCAGGTTGGTTCAGGCGGGCTGAGCGAAGGTGTTACGTGAAACGATCGTCCAGTCTGCACTTGGTCCCGCTGATGTAAAAGAGTCCACATCATGAACAATGGATACAGTGGATGAGGTTGGAGGAGTTGCAAGTGAACCTCTGCGTAACCTGACAGGACTGTCGAGGTCCCTGGACAGAGTCGATGGAGGAGATATAGCGACATGTTGCATCTTCTGCGGTTTCAGGGGAAGGTAGCCCCGGCATTCCCTCTCAATCTATCCCTCCCACATTGTATTGAGCTGTGAATAATGCAGGCTCATAGTTTTTTTCCCACAATAGAGGATTCTAAAACTAGAGGGCGTAAGCTCAAGGTGAATGAGAAGAGGTTTAACAGGGACTCCAGGGGCAATTATTTTCAATCAGAGGGTAGTTCATAACTTGAACGAGTTGCCACAAGAGACTACTGAAGCGGATTCAATTATGACATTAAAAAATTTGATAGAAATATTGATTAAATGGGTTAACAGGGCTATGGACCAAGTGCAGGCAAATAGAACTAACCCAATATGCCAACTAGTGTGACATGGACAAAGAGGAATAAATCAAACTGAACTGATTTTTTTTTAATGAAAATCAGACATTCCAACAGGAGAGTGATAAGCTTCCCTCCAAAAGATCTATACTTAACATCTAACTTTTGAAATCTGGAAATGAACTAAGGATCGGGACAGGAACATTAAAAAATAGAGTTTGAATATTCCTCATGAATTGAAGTCCAAAATATTTGGAATTTGGAATTGATTTAGCAATGGAAGGCATTTGCTTTGACATTAATGTATTTCATTAACATCACCGTTCACAGAACAGATTGACACTTGCAAGAGAAGTAATTAGAGGTAGAAGCAATGTTACAGAACATGACTAACTGACAGCACTTACATGCCAAGTGGCTGTCAAGATTAGTACAAACAGTGGTGAATGGGTTATATTAGCCGTTATATGGGCATTCTGTCTATCCAACAAAATGTCAGTGGTCTAACTGCCGTGCTACTGAGTGAGAAGGACTTTTTTCCAATGTGGATCTCTCCCATCTCTTCTCTTTTCTCTTGCCAAAGGGTCACATCAGGTGCTTGGCGCACATCACTTATCTGAGCAAGGTTTCCAGACTTTGGGTTCAGTTTAGTTTAGGTTAGAGATACAGTGTGGAAACGGGTCCTTCGGCCCACTGAGTGTGTGCCGACCAAGTCACCCGTACACTTGTTCTATGTTAGCCCAGTTGTATCCTCCACAGTAGAGGCAATGCACAGAAGCCAATTAACCTTTGTACCCACTCGTCTTTGAGATGTGGGAGTAAACCAGAGCACCCAGAGGAAACCCAGACAGTCACAGGGAGAATGTACACACTCCATACAGTAGCAATGTTACTAAATTTTGAGATTTAAAAAATCAAGTCTGCAATTTATCCCATCAAATAAAGCATACAAAGAAGTTTAATTTGACACCTAATTCACTTTCATATCTTCAGTATTAAAAAAGTCATGGCCATTTTCATACTCGGAAATTAGCATCTTGTTCCTTATTGCTTTTCCATTGACTTAACACAAAAGTTGTGATCGAGGACAGACAAAAGCCCATAACTTTCTTAAAAATTAAGAGAACTGAAAGAAATTTTCAGTTATTATAGATTGAAGTATTCTGAAACTAATATGAAACAATCTTACTTGGATGACCTGAAATTAAAGCATATAATTAGTTAGTTACCCAATTGTAGCTAATTACAAAATTCAATTACTAGATCTAAACATCTATCCATTTCTTAAGAAAATATTAACATTTTTTTTAAAAGCCTGAGAGTCCAAATAACATTCACACAAGAATTCACAATATAACATGAGTTTTTAAATGTCATTGTTATGAATTTATAGGCCAAATTGAAGGAATTTAGTATTTAATGACCGTAAATTAATGGGCATTTAAATCATCTTGCGAGTGGGTTTTTCTGGAACACGATGGATTGGAACGTTGCGGTTGCGGTGAATTTAAACCCAATATTGGCAGGAAAAACACTGCCGGTTCATAGGGGGAATAAATCACCATTTCGCAACATGAAATATTGATTAAGGTCATCTAAACAAGCAAGTTTATATGAAAAAATAAACAACTTTCACTTACCTGTCCCCTACGTAAAATCCGTCCCCGTTGTCAGCGCTCACGGCATTAGGAGCTAATTTTTTTTTTTACTCCTGCGCTGAAATAGTCGGGCGATTTAAAAAAAAAAATCACTTACCGGCAGTCGGAACGAATCTTTAGCAAAAGCTCGCACTCCGAGAAAATATAATTCCGGGAGGGGAAAACTGCATTTTAACCCCGCCCCTCCCCTTAACGGTGCCAAAGCCGCGCACACGACCAGTGACAGAACTGCAGCACCGCTAAAGGTAAGTTTTGTAACATACCTGCATACAGACAGAACCCAAGGTCAGGATCAAACACGGGAATCTGGGGCTGTAAGGCAGCAAATCTACTGGGTGCGCCACTGTGCCACCCCATTCAAGGTTCTCACATTCAAACTTCACCCTGTGTAAGTGCTTCCACCAGGTGATTTTAAGGCAGACAACTCGCATAGAATATAAGCATGTAACAGGACATCACAGCAACAGAGCCACTGGTGCACTGTGTCTGTGACGAACACGCTGCCAAGTTAAAATAATCTCCTCCACATGCACATGATCCATATCCCACTATCCATATCCCACTATATATACATATGCTTTTCCATAAGCCTCTTAAATGCCACTATCATATCAGCCTCCTCCATAACACCTTTTAGAATGTTCTCACCACTTTAAAAAAATGTTTATTGGAGATGTGTGGGGCAATTTTTTAAACTACCTTAAAGCTATGTCATCCAGTCTTTGACATTTCCACTCTGGAATAAGATTCTGACTGCTCTACTTATTTATGCCTCCCATAATTTAATACACTTCTATTAGGTCATCCCTCAGCCTCGGAAGCTCCAGTGAAAATAATCCAAGTTGGTCAAAACTCTGGACCTTCAGCTGATGTCCTCAAATCCAGGCATCATCCAGGGAAACCTCTCCTCTGCCCTCTCCAAAGTCTCCACATATTTTCTTTGGGATTAGTGAGACTCACCTAGTGGGGCTCACTTGGGATTAGTGAGTCCCAACTACAGTCTCTTTCCAAACGACTCCCCCCAGGTTCAGGGATCTAAGGCCTATTCTAACACAACCTCAGGCTTCCCAGCTAATGAACCACAGAATACAAGCCTGACACTTGCCTGATCAAGTCAAGTCAAGTCAAGTCTATTTGTCATATACGCATACGAGATGTGCAGTGAAATGAAAAGTGGCAATGCTTGCGGATTATGCAACCCCCCCCCCCCAAAAAAACTACAAAACAGAATAGAACAGGATCAGTAATTACATATTTGTGAGAAAAAAACAGCAATTTAAAAAAGACACCACCACAGTATATTGGTGCAGTAAGTTAGTCCCTGATGAGATAAGAATTTTACTTCGGAGTCACGTGAGTGACTACGTGAATAGAAGCCCGTACAGCCGTTGGTGCGTCATGACGTCAGACACTGGTGCAGTCGGGCGGGGGGAGCAGCAGCGCTCCTCCGAGCGGTAAGTTTAAACCGCGGGTTACATGGAAAGCTGGAGAATTCAGCGGGTGCAGCGGCATCTAAGGAGCGAAGGAGATGGGCGACGTTTTGGGTCGAGACCCTTCTTCAGACTTCACCCTCCATTCTCCAGCAGTTTTCGTTAACAAGTTGAAACGAGGTAAGGTTTGTTGAAATACTTTACCACAGGTCTTTTTCTGCAACGGTTGGGAGTTTTTGTAGATATGTTGCAGAAAGGGAAGAAGGTGTCGGCGAGGCGCTCCGGGGGTAGAAAGGTAAAGTGGCAGGAGAGTGTTGAGGATGGAGGCCCGTCTGGTACACCTGGTCCGGTGCTGGCTACACAGCCAGTGGTTGCGGACCCACTGCCGGGGGGCAGTGGAGGCTTGTCAGTAGGGTGGAAGGCCACTGGCAAGTCTCTGTGGCCCGTAAATGAGTCGGGCCTGGAGGTTATACCCTCCATAGGAGAGTCCGTTTGCTCACGGCTCTCCCATGTCGAGATTCTATTTCAAAAGAATGCTCGACAGGGACCAGCTCCGTGGGGAGGAGTGGTGCCCAAGCCAGGCTGATGGAGAGCTTGTGCTAGCAGCACCTGTTTCAGGGCTGCAGAACTATCCTGCCTGTGAGGAGGATGTTCCAGCTCCGTGAGGAGGAGTGATGCCCAAGCCAGGCTGATGGAGAGCTTGTGCTAGCAGCACCTGTTTCAGGGCAGCAGAACTATCCTGCCTGTGAGGAGGATGTTCTATCAGGGCAGTTTGCTGACACTGTTTCTATGCTGGGGGAGAGCAAGGTGTTCGGTTGGAGGTAATTCCGAACATTGCTGGGAGGTTTGCTGAGTGTAGAGAGGCAGGAAAGGCGATTGATGTAGAATTGGCCGAAGTCATTCAGTATATGCTCTCCCACCAGTTACAGGAGCTAGCTATGGATGAAGTAGCAAAAAACTATAAAGCTCCTGTTAATTGTGATCTCCTGAAGGTACCGGTGGTTAATCACCAAATTTGCCTGCTAGGGCCCAGGAGATGAAGTTTTAAAAAAGTGCTTAAACTGTTGTAAGCAGGTATTACAGCTGTGGTGAAAGTTATTGATACAAATGATATGGTTGAAGCACACCAGGATGAACTGGGACTCCTTTGTAATGCATTTTGAAATTAATAATGTCGGGAGGGCCGCTATTAGGCCAGTGCTAACCCGAATTTGGCGAGTTGTGCAAACCGACCAGTGTACCACCACAAAATCTGTTGTTTGGTGGTAACCTTGCAAAAAGGGTCAAAGACTGTTATGAGGTTGTTATAACCATGGCCCTCATTAAGCCAGCTGGAAGCAAGGCAAAAAAATGTTCTCTACAAGAAGTCGAGGACAACAAGGCCGCAAGGAAAGATGCTGGTAAGGAATATAACATTTGACAGACGATGAATTAACTGATGTTCCTGTTCAAATTGGGGAAGGTTAAAATTGTTCTCAAACAATGGCAGCAGTTGACATCAGATTTGTTCATACTTAGTGTATTGAAGGGGTGAAAAATTGGATTTTACTATGGCAGTCTACCTAATCAACATTTTCCTAGTCGTAAACTTATTTTTCAGATGAGGAAAATGTGCTTATTCAAGCAGAGATTCGGTCGTTACATAAGAAGGGGTAATTGAGCCTTCTGTCTATCAAAGTCAACAATTTCTGTCAAGTATATTTCCCAGATCTAAAAAGACTGGGGGATGTAGAATTATTCTGGATTTATCGAATTTGAACAAATTTGTTTGTTATAGGCATTTCAAAATGGAGAACTTTACCACGGGCAAACATCTAGTGTCCAAAGGGTATTATATGGCAACCATTGATTTAAAGAATGCGTATTACGCAGTGTCTATTCATGGTGATGATAGAAGATATTTGAAATTTATTTGGATGACTGAGCTGTGGCAATTCAGGACATTGCCGAATGGATTAACTTCAGCTCCTAGATTATTTACTAAATTGGTAAAACCTGTGTTAGCATTGCTTAGAGCTCAGGGGCATGTGGTAATGGCCTATTTAGATGATTTCTGATTGTTGGAAAGACTCATGCTGAAACTCAATCATCAGTTTCAGTTGTTAAAATCACTTTTGAACAAATGGGATTTGTTATTCACCCAGGTAAATCTAAATTATCACCAGTCCAAATTATCGATTATCTGGGATTTACCATTAATTCCAATCACATGTTGGTAACTTTACCCAGGGATAAATTGAATCAGTTAATTGAGGACTGTGCTAATCTCGTTGGAGAACAACGGCCTTTGATTAGACAAGTAGCCAGTTTTATTGGGAAGTTGTTGCAGCCTTTCCAGCTGTGCAGTATTGTCCTCTGCATTATCAACAATTACAACCATCAAAGGAACAGGCACTGAGAATACAAAGGGGCTATTTTTGATAGGCCTATGCAGTTGTCAGCTGGGGCGATTGCTGACATACAATGGTGGATAGTACATGTTTCAAAAAATTTAAGGAAGGTTTCGTGGAATCACCGTCACTGATATTACAGACTGATGTGAGTGCACTGGGTTGGGATGCAACAGATATGTCTTCTAGTTGTGGAGGCAGATGGAATGTGGATGAGACATCGCTTCCTCAATTAAGAGGGATTGATTATTTAGAGTTGTTGGGCACCTGGTATGGGCTCAAAGCTTATTGTTCTACAAGGAGGGATCTGCATGTGCAGCTCAGATTCACAACACCACAGCAGTGGCATATGTAAACCACATGGGTGGAGTTAAGTCACAGTCTTGTGATAGACTGGCTAACCAGATTTGGAGCTGGTGTATTGACCAAAATATCTGGCTTTCAGCACTTTATTTGCCAGGAAGAGGTCACGTCAGTTAATGATAACATTGAATGGATGTTAAATCAGGATGTGTTTAACCAAATGATTGATCAGTATGCATTGCCAGATATTGACTTGTTTGCATCTCGATTAAATCATCAGTTACCTAGATATGTTTCATGGTAACCAGATTCTGGGGCAGTAGCAGTGGATGCATTTTCGCTGCATTGGGGGAGGAATGTTTGTGTATGTATTTCCTTCATTCTGTCTCATCAGCAGATGTTTGCAAAAGATCAAGGAGGACACCGCTTCAGGGGTATTGGTAGTGCCAAATTGGCCTACACGAGCATGGTTTCCCGTTGTATTACAAATGACTAGGAGCCTTACATGCTTATGCCCAAGAATAAAAAATCTACTGGTAAATCCAGTCACTGGGGATCAACATCCTTTATAGGATCGTATTGATCTGTTAATTTGCAGATTTTAAGGAGGCCATACCTGGGGAGAGGACTGTCTCATCGGACGGTGGATGTTCTCACGTCGGCCTGCAGGATAGTACACAGCAGCAATATATCACCTATATAAGGAAGTGGGAGCAATTCTGCCTACAGCAGGATATTGTATATCACACGGCAGGGATCACGGATGTATTGGAGTTTGTCAACTCTTTATTTTGACCAAAAAATTAAGTTACAGTGCAATTAATTCAGCCAGAAGTGCTCTGTCTTCTTATTTACCTATGAATGCAGAATTGCATACAGTAGGGACACATCCGTTAGTTCACGATTCATGAAGGGAGTTTTCAATTCTAATCCTCCTAAACTCAGGTATGCCGGTATTTGCAATGTGAGTGAGGTTTTTATGCTTCTTCGCCAGTGGGCTCCGGTTACAAGCCTATCTATAGCCAAATTAACTATGAAGGTGGTTATGCTTCTGGTGTTGGTTTCAGCCCAACGTGTACAAACATTGCAAAAGCTACGGCTAGATAGAATGCATGTGTCGGCTGATGCCATTATATTTTATGTCTATGATTTGCTTAAACATAATAAAAGAGGCATGACAGGATGTAAGATTGTGTTTTCAGCATACCCCGCAGATGATCGCTTCTGTATAGTCTCACATTTATCTCTTTACATTGAGATTACTAAACCTCTGAGAGGAATAGAGTTGGCTTTGTTTATTAGTCACAAAAAACCACACAGTAAGGTGTCGGTGCAAACTATTTCAAGGTCCTCGCGGCCACAGGATGGTCCAGTGAGCTAACTTTTCAGAGGTTTTGTCACAAGCCAATTTCAAGGCTCGGGGTGTTTGCTGATTCTGGTGTCAGTACTGTTACATTTTTCCCCTGAGTTAGAGGGGTTTGTTATGATTTGTTTGTAAATAAACTGTTATTTCATTTAACAAATGTACTACTGATGCATGATTGATTGTTAACGACTTTTTGAGTCAATCCAGGCAGTGTGAACGTCGGATTTGAGTCTGCGGCGTGAATTCACAGTGCTTTGAAGTCTTCACGTAGTCACTCATGTGACTCCGAAGTAAAATAGTAAGATTAAACGAGAACTTACCAGTTTGAAGTTTGATCTTTATTTTATGAGGAGTCGAGTTGAGGGACTACGTGCCCTCCGCTCCCACCCTCATAGATCTCATCTGGTAGTTCTAGTTTTATCATCTTACCGTTATACTTCGGTCATTGTTAGCTGTGAATTCATTCCGCTGCTTTGAAGATTGACGCACCAACGGCTGTACGGGCTTCTATTCACGTAGTCCCTCAACTCGACGACTCATAAAATAAAGATCAAACTTCAAACTGGTAAGTTCTCGTTTAATCTTACTATTTACTGTCCTAATGGCCTCTGTGAAGAAACTCCTTCTCATCCTCTCTGTTTTCACAGTATGGCAACGGAGGTGTCTGCCTGACCGTAGCAGCTGGAACAGTCTGTTGTTGGGGTGGAAGGGGTCCCTCATAATGTTGCTGGCTCTGGATCTGCACCTTCTGATGCATAGTTCCTGCAGAGGGGTGAGTGTAGTTTCCCATAGTGTGTTCGGCCAAACAAACTACTCTCTGCAGAGCCTTCTTGTCCTGGACAGAGCAATTCCCGAACCAGATTGTGATGTTTCCAGACAAGATGCTTTCTACAGCCGCTGAGTAGAAGCACTGGAGAATCCTCAGAGAGACTGAATTTCCTCAGCTGCCTGAGGTGGTAAAGGCGCTGCCTTGCCTTACTCACCAGTGCGGCAGCCTGTGATGTCCATGTCAGATCTTCTGCGATGTGGACTCCCAGGGATTTAAAGATCTGTGTGGTGCATCTTTTGGCAGGCATGGAAATCGCTATCAAAACATGGGGGGGACCGGGGGACCGGGGGGACACAATTTCTTGGTGGCCACATGAGCATGTGCACACTCACACACACACACACACACACACACACACACACACACACACACACACACACACACACACACACACACACACACACACACACACACACACACACACACACACACACACATATATATAAAGCCTCGAAGGCTTCATCCGTGGGCCCTGTGTGACCCACTGTCAAAATAAACTAAAGCGGGAGAGGTGGCGGAGCGAGCACTCGGTGCTGGTGTTCGGTCTGTTCAGCAGCAAGGGTGAGATCAACATCAGACAAGGCGCTAGTGGGCAGAAAAAGACTCCGTACAGACAGCGCTGGGAGTCAGGATCTAAACCCATGTCCCTGGCGCTGTGAGGCAGCAGCAACGCGTGGGCTGAGTGGCCTATCTCTCTCTCTCTCTCTCTCTCTCTCTCTCTCTCTCTCTCTCTCTCTCTCTGTGTACCTGCCAGCAGCTGCAGCAGACCCTCCGCCTTCCAGATAGGGAACCGCATCACAGGCGGTGACCTGGTCCCGGTTCCCTCTGCTCATCGGGTGCCGACTCCACGCTGTACTGAATCACCCCCATGTCAAGCAGCGTGCTGGGCTGGAGGAGAGAGCGAGAATCATGCGAGGCTTCAGCTGTGGGCTTGAATCGGCCCATTCACGGGGGTCTTTCATCGGCCGGCAGGGTCTTCAACATCGGGAGCCTTGATCGCCTCGATGCAGCAGTTTGATTTTAAGCTGCGTACGGGCCGATTCAGCCCTTAGAATGCGGCTGATTAAGTCCAGATGACAAAACATGGGGAGGGGGGATTGTCCCCCACCTCTCAAAGCACGAGGGATCATGTGTCCCCTGTACCGCCCAGGATTTCCGCCCATGTGTTTTGGGTAGCTAAACTCACCAAGGTCTCACCAGAACTTCTGTGTAACCCATCCCACTCACCAATCATTTGTTGAATTTTTGTATATTATCTGTGTTCCTTGCCTTTATTGGCCAGTTATGTTGTTGCAAATAAGAATTTATTTGTTCAGTTGTCGGTCCATATCACAACAAAACATGCTTGATGCTTGACTTTTAACTTTGGAATCACATGTAGAGATGGTACCATGTAAAACATGAATTAATTAGATTGTCTTTTTACTGCAATTCAGTAGTTTCTTGGTTCCCTTGACTGAAAGTTCCTTTTTTTTAATAATTCATTTAAAAAAAAAAGTATAACTTTAATTTAAACTGCCCAGCTTCCACGATGAGATTTGATATTTGTGCCATTGAATCCAATCCCATGAACTCTTGGTGTCCATTCAATTATTTAATTTTATACTCTTAGGTCCCCTTCGGTCATGGCTGACCATGGGTGTCTCCAGGGAGCTATTCCCTATATGGAGGACACCTGTGCGTGACTTTGTTTAACGTGTGGAGACGGGTGCACAGACAGCCACCCCACGGGCCTTGACAGATCTAGGTCAGGATGCAGTGGCATGGAGTCCAAGACGATCGGAGACTCTTTTCTGCTGCAGCCTTCATCCGCCTTCCCAGCCGTTGTGACGCTCCACTAAGGTCAGCCATCATCCTCCGCCTGTTCCACCGTTCAGGTCTTGGTTGGATTGCTCTTTGTCAGAGACCTGCCCTTCGACCTTACTGCCATGGGTGGCCCTACCAGGAGCATAGCTCAAGCTGGCATCGCTCTCAGGATCTCAGGTCCACACAAGCTTCTCCACCATGACAAGATGACAATCCACAGAGAAGAACTTTATACTACTGTACCCACAAAACAAGATTTAATTTGAACTTTTCCAGATTTTTATATCTCCAAGATTGTGGGTATGTGGTTCTGTTAAAGTTGACCACAGATAGGCCCAGGGTTAATGCTTTAAGATATCAGTTTCAACAGACACATAGATAAGACTAATCTTTGAACCAGTGCATTAGAGTTGTCTGATGTAACTAAACATAAAAGGAATGGATTATTAATGTGGCCAAGAGAGAAAAAAAAAATCACGAGAAAATCAGAATTGATTGGATGGGGAGAAGGTGGAACTCAGACAAGTGGAAATTAACTGGTAAGAGCAAGTAGGGCCTGCGGCAAAAGACAGTGCAGCCAGAGGGAGGAGAGAGAAATGTCAGACCTTAAACACCCACCACAGAATGAAACGATGTAAACAAGTCTTCGACTTGACAGGAAGAGCTCAAACAAATGGAAGCATAACATGGTTTCAACTTGTCCTGAATGGCATTTTTGAGTTCATCTTGGCCCCAGTAATCATTTATTTGATGAGAATATAAACAACAAACAGCTACTATAGTCTTAGATCCTGTACGGTGTTGTGAAAATCAGTGCACAGAGGTAAAATAGCTCCAGCGGGTTAGACAAGTGAGAAGGAGAGGTGAGAAACTTTGATGTTTTGTTTGGGACAGACTTGCCCTGAACTGTGACGAATGACAGCTACCTTCCTTGTAAGCCTGCGCAAGTCATTCTGTCATGTCGTTGTTGTTGTTGTTGTATTTATTTGCACCATGTTTTAAAAGAAGACAAACGATCAATTTATAATACCATACAGTGCTGGGAGGGAAGGGAAGCCCAGAGTGCTTATACAAAGTCCGCTCCCATCTGAAAACGAGCGTTAATGGCAAATCAGGGGGTAGGAGAAATAAAAAAAGACAATAATAAACAATAATACAGTTTAAGAATGAAAATTAAAAATATGAAATTAAAAATATGAAAATAAATAAAATAATAAGGTATAGTCTGAGATAAGAGTCAACAGAAGTAGTTTGAGCTCATAAATAGCATTACAAAAAGCTGGAGGTCAGAACTCAGGACATGATAAGAAACTTTTTAAGCTCAATCTTAAAGGTGGGTAATGGTGAATATTAGAAGAAAGGGTGAAAAGATCATGAAGAGAAACAGGCAAATCATGTTTACATTTATGATATTTGAAAATAAAAATACATATTTGGAATGCATTCAGTTTATCTACAGACAAAATTGAGTACTTCTTGAAGAGAGGGGCAGAAGGTTCTTGTGAATTTGAATGAGAAATTAATCTCATAAATTTCTTCTGTATGATGAGTAGCTTAGAAAGATAGGAAGGACAGGTAGAACCCCAAACAATATTACAATAATTGAAATAAGGAAAAATCAAAGTGTAATATATTGTTAGATGGGAAGAAGGGTGAATAAATGCACAAACCTTTCTCAGAATACCAAGCATTCTCATTGATCTGTCAATGACTGGCAACAGGCAAATCTAATAAGCAAGGAAAATAGCCAATACATTCATTTTGCTTATATTTGGTTCTCCTTTTAAACATCACAACCATAAAAAAAAGAAAAAGGTATCTGCAAAACAATGTCAACAAAATTAAAGATATAAGTTTGACTTAATATCAGAAATGTCAACACTGATGGGTGGCACTGTGGCGCAGAGGTAGAGCTGCTGCCTTAAAGTGCCAGAGACCCAGATTTGATCTTGACTACGGGTGCTGTCTGTACGGAGTTTGAACGTTCTCCTTGTGACCTGCGTGGGTTTTCTCCGAGATCTTCAGTTTCCTCCCACACTACAAAGGCGTACAGGTATATAGGTTAATTGGTTTGGTATAAATGTAAATTGTTACTAGTGTATGTAGGATAGTGTTAATGTGCAGTGATCACTGGGCGTTGCAGACTCGGTGGCCGAGGGGCCTGTTTCTGTGTTGTATCTTGAAACAAAACTAAACTAAAGATATAAAGTGTGCTAAGAATAATAATGCCTGTCATGATTTTTTTGCACATTTATCAACCTATGTGTTTTTTTCTTGAGTATATACATATTTTCTTGAGTATATACAGCTATATAGGACTCTTGTCAGACTGCATTTGGAGTACCGTGTGCAGTTCTGGTTGGCCCATTACAGGAAGGGAGTGGAGGCTTTGGATATGGTGCAGAGGATATTTACCAGAATGATGGCTGGATTAGGGGTATTAGTTATGGGGAGAGGTTGGACAGACTTGTTTGTACCTGCATCTTTACTTCCTGACTCACATACCCATAAAAAAACCCCACATAGATTGTTAAATGAACAAAAAATAATTTAAGGTATTATTATTTATAGTACACTCTGGATTGTATTCTCTGGAACACTAGAGGTTTAAGGGAGACCTGATAGATATATATGAAATTATTAGATGCATTGATGGGGTAGTAGTCAGAATCTTTTTCCCAGGATGGAAATATCAAATACTACAGGGCAAGCTTTAAGGTGCAAGGGGCAAAGTACTGTAGATGTGCAGGTCATGTTCTTTACACAGAGAGTGCTGAGTGGCTGGAACACGCTGCTGGGGATGGCGGTGAGGCAGATACCATAATGGTATTTAAGAGACTTTTAGACAGGTGCATAGATATGTAGGGAATATGTAGGATATGGATGACATGCAGCCAGATTAGAGTTGAAAGTGGCATCCTGTTCAACATAGACACTTAGGGCCAAACGGTCTGTTCCTGTGCCATATGCTCTATGCTCTATGCTCTATGTTCTAGGCCAATAGTGCCGCTTCCAAATTCAAATTGCAACCAATGGCCGGGGCCCAATCCGAGGGAGACCCCTCCTCTTTTTGGAAACAAAGCGATACCAGCCACAGACTATTCTTGCGCAAAGCTTTTACTACAGTTTGTAGGTTAATTGGCTTTGGTAAAATTGTAAATTGTCTCTTGTGTGTAGCAGAGTGTTAGTGTACAGGGTGATCGCTGGTCGGCGCTGACTTGGTGGGCTGAAGGGCCTATTTCCGTGCTGCATCTCAAAAGTCTAAAGTCAATGCCAACTCAGTGTGGTTTTTAGTTCAGTGGCAATGAAATGGCTGCAGGTGTGCATGTTCTTTGATAACTCCCTGATGACAATGAACAGATGAGAATATGATTGATGTGCACAAGAGATAAGATTTAGCTTATCTTTTTTTCCTTGCTAAATGAACATGTTTTCTTTTTCACCTGTCTGTTTCCATTGTAAATGACATAGCTTGCTTTGCTTTTAGGCTGTTAGGTAACCTTTGATATCAGTCTGAAAACTGTCATCTACATTGCTTTTTATTTGGAGATAGCAAACAGATGGAGATATTTGGTAGCAATTTCAATAATTGTGAAAGATTTATCGCAAACAAAAACACGATAGACAATAGACAATAGGAGCAGGAG
>CM069161.1:23739045-23761545 GCA_035221665.1 Okamejei kenojei | reverse complement strand
GACAGAGAATAAAATAACAGAACAAACAATGAACACTGTTTAACATCCACCACAGTGAGTCTACCAGGCACCTCCTCACTGTGATGGAAGGCCAAAGTCTTAAAGTCCTTGTCTCTTCCTTCCTTGTTCTCCCTCTACGTTGAGGCGATCCAGACTTTTGATGTTGGGCCCCCCCACCGGGTGATGGTAAGTCCCGCGGCCGAATCCGTGCTCCACGAACGGGCTGGTTCAAACTCCGCGGCCCGGGGTGGATGAAGCTGCCACCCTCCAGTCCAGCGGACGAAGCTGTTGTTGCGGGAGCTCTGGAGAATCGGCCACCAACCTGGGACCTGCGAGCTCCCGATGTTGTCGTCCACTGGGCCCGCGGCCGAAGCCTCCGAGGCTCCGAAGTCAGGCCGCTGCCGCAGCGCCACCACAGCCCCGAAGTCAGCCAGCTTCGCGATGGTGAGTCCACAGGCTCTGCCTCCGGAGTCTCGAGGCCGGTTCCCATTGGAGGCCGACAGCTCCACGATATTAGGCCTCAGCGCAGGCAGAGACGGAGAAGGGGATACGACAAAGAAAAGGTCGCATCCCCCCCGAAGGAAGAGACTAAAACAAGTTTCCCCCGACCCCCACACATACACAACTAAAAATAAACTAAAACATACATCTAACAAGACAAAAGAAATCAAAAAAAAAAGGAAAAGACAGAAGGAATGCAGGCGAGCCGCAGCTGCTTGGGCAGCACCGCCACTTCCACAGTAGAAGTTGCGATCACTGTCGTACATAGCATTGTAAGGAAAGATGGTAAAGCACACAAACCAAAATCCTATACACCCAGCGGCAGACGTCCGCAGGAACTGGAGGACAGAGATGTGTGGTGCGTCTGTCACTGTTCTGGTTGGAAACCAGCACCACTGCGTCGCTAATGTTTTCAACGATGATGAAATGAAAATGGCCACCTATAGACCCATTTGCCTGGCATGGTCGATATATATTTTCCCATCTCTCCATAGTGGGCATCACGCAATACAAAAATACAAGACAATAGGAGCTGGAATAACACCTGTCCTGTGCTTTACTGTTCTATGTTCTGTCTTCTATTAGAGAAGCTTTAATTTAAAATCACAGAAGTAAAATATATTTACTTGTCTTTTTAGGATTGAGGAGAAGAGGTTGATAAAATAGAGACATGTGCCATGTGGAACCCATTGTTGTATCTTTGCAAACACATAGATGAATTACAGAGATGGCCAAAGATAAATTAATGCTTCAAACTTGTTTGCCAACACTAACCAATCTCCTCCCACCCCACTGAAAGGCTGAATGGAATTTCTGTCATCTATCGTCATTCTTATCTTTTTTTAGTTTAGTTTAATTTAGTTTAGAGATACAGTGCATAAACAGGCACTTTGCCCATCAGGTCCGCACCGACCAGCGATCCCCACACATTAACACTATCCTACACACATTAGGGACAATCTATACCAAGCCAATTAAACCTACAAGCGTGTATGTCTTTAGAGTGTGAGCAGAAACCGAAGATCTCGGGGAAAACCCATGCAGGTCACCGTGAGAACATACAAACTCCATACAGACAGCACCCGGGACTCCAGTGCTGAAAGCACTGTAAGGCAGCAATTCTACCACTGCACCATCCTGCCGCCCCTGACTTTGGCAGTGAATCTCCACCTATGTCCTCCGTTTCTGGCCCTGTGCCACTACTTGGAGGCATGATGTAGGTTTGAGTAAAGGTTATTTGTACTTAGGACAAACAAAGAAATGGATATGAAAGTAGTACGAAGATGATGAGGATTACAGAAGAGTAAGCAAAGATGGCAGTTGGAAATAAGGACTCTTAAAGTGATTTCCTATCAAAAGTTAGAGAATATAAACCCTAAATATTAAAGAAATCCTGTGGTGTTGGGTAGTGAAAGCAGAAACGAGGGATGCAGAATCTATGTTTTTGTATCTGTCCCTATTTAAATTTAAAAAAAAAAATTTTTTAAAGAAGTACAAAGGGGTTAACAGATGAAAGGGACAATAATCAAAGGCAATTGAGGAAATCAAAACAATTGAAAAATTGAGGAATCAAATACACAGGACTAGATGTTAAGAAGTCCCTTGTGCCAGTAGGTGGGGAGCATTTCACGACATTCATTGATTGCTGAGAGTGGTGGACGCTCAACATCAGGGGGGGGGGGGGGTACGTATATGTATATCTTGGCCTGGGTAACCTTCAGGACAGCTGGGCACAGGACACATCATCAGTAGTGTACCCTTGCATCACTGGGTGTTTCGGCCTTTTATCACTATACACCCTCCACAAGGGTGGCCCGCTGCAGGATGATCAGCCCTCAGCGTGTGTCCCGTGTCAAACTGCCTCAAAGATTCACCGTGACGCATTTGGGGCCCAGCATGGGTCTTTCCGCTTGAGCCAAATCCAACAGCTGCTTCTTTCAGCCGCGTCTGAGAGTGATCTTATGGTCTTCTGCAGAGCCTGACCATGGATTCCAAGCTCCTTCAGCAGTCTGATGGTAGATGACGCAACAAATCCTCTGCATCCCACTTCAACTGGATAAACGTTGATGTTCCAGCCACGCTGCCTTGCCTCTGCTGCAAGCTCTGTGTAGCGCAGCTTCTTACGCTCATAGGCCTCCACAACAGAGTTCTCCCATGGAACTGTGAGCTCTATGATGTAAGCAGTCTTCTGTGAAAGGGACCAGAACACCAAATCTGGCCTGAGGTTGGTCGAAGCAATTTCAGGTGGAAAGATTAGTTGTCGGCCGATGTCCGCCAGCATCCTCCAGTCACGGGCCCTGCATAGGTTTCCTTCTTCTGATCTAGTGGAAGGATGTTTCGGTGTTTTCTGTCCTTCTCGGACAAAGGTTGTCGCCCTTAAGTGGGAGGGGTTGCTTGCTCTCGGAGGCAAGGAGTTGGTCGCACACAGCCTGTTCTCAAGGGCTGTTGCCAGGCTTTTTAATACCTGATTATGCCTCCACGTGTATCTCCCTTGCGTGAGGCTGGTCTTGCAGCCTACCATGATGTGTTTGAGGGTCGCTGGAGTTGGGCAGAGGGCACAGGTTGGATCCTCGCCGTACCACTGATTGAGGTTCTTTGGTGATGGAAGGACGTCGTATGTCGCTCTGATGATGAAGCTGATCTTGCTTGATTCCATTTCCCATAGTTCTTTCCAGCTGATCTTCCTCCGCTCCACACCTTCCCACTGCATCCATTGCCCCTGTTTGGCAAGCGAGACCGCCTTTGCACTTCTTGCGGCCTCCTCCTGTCGCCGCACCTCCTCAACCACCAATGTCCTCCGCTCTGATGTTGTGGCCTTTCGCCAAGTTGGTTTACTTGTCGTAAGGCCAAAGCCTCCTCTTCCCTGCTGCACTTGCCCCACGACGTCTTTGTGCCTCAGGGCTGATGAAGCTTGCTGTACTGCATCAGATGGTGTCCACTTCCGGCCGGTTACTAGGGGCGGCGCAACAGCACTGATGGTCTTGTCTCTAGAGTCCCTCAGTGTCATCTGGAGTCTTACTTTGGAACACTTGTATTCCTCTGTTAGACTAGTGAGAGGTAGTTCCAGGACCCCTTTGCCATAGAGGCCGATGTTAGTTAGACATCGTGGGACACCGAGCCATTTCTTCGCGTATGAAGTTATGGTTCGCTCCATCTTCTCCACAGTTGTTATTGGAGCTTCATAAACGGTCAGTGGCCACATTGTCCGAGGAAGGAGTCCAAACTGTAGGCACCAGAGCTTCAGTTTCCCAGGCAGTAGGGTCTGATTGATGATCTCCAGGCCGTTGACAATTTCTTGCCTTAGCTGTTGCACCTGCTCTTTGTCCTTGAGACTTGCGTTTGTACCATCTGCCCAGGCTTTTTACTGGCTGCTCAGACACTGTTGGTATTAGGTCGTCACCGATGCCAGAGCCTTGTGTCTCTAAGCACCCCCTTAACTATGGAGATGCTTCGAGACTTACTTGGTTTGATTTTCATTCGGGCCCACTTGATGTTCTCCTGCAGCTTTCCAAGTAGCCGCTTGGTGCATGCTGCAGTAGTGGTTATTGTTGTCATATCGTCCATGTATGCCCTGATGGGTGGCAGACGGAGCCCAGCTCTGGTTCGTTCACCGCCCACCACCCATTTTGAGGCCCTGATGATGACTTCCATGGCCATTGTAAAGGCCAAGGGTGAGACTGTGCAGCCTGCCATGATGCCTACTTCCAAGCGCTGCCATGTTGTACTGAATTCAGCTGTTGTGAAGCACAGCTGCAGGTCTTGGAAATAGTTCTTGACCAGTGTGGTGATGAGCTCTGGTACATGGAAAAGGCAAAAGATTCCCAAAGGAGTTCATGTGGAACTGAACCAAATGCATTGGCCAGATCGAGGAAGATCACATGTAGGTCTCTCTTGTCCTTCTTAGCTGCTTGGATCTGGTGCCAGATCATGCTTGTATGCTCCAAGCAGCCCGAAAAACCTGGAATTCCTGCTTTCTGTACAGATGTATCAATGTACTTGTTTGTTACCAGATAGGTGGATAGCCTTTTGTGATACAATGCTGAAAAAGATTTTTCCCTCGACGTTGAGGAGACATATTGGCCGGAATTGGCTGATGTCTGATGCATCCTTTTCTTTAGGTATTAGTATGCCGCCGGCCCTTCGCCACACCTTAGGTATTGTTTGCTTCTTCCACACCACCCTCATGAGCTTCCATAGAAAGCGTAACACATCCGGTGCATTCTTGTAGAGCTTGTATGGTACTCCGTTTGGCCCCGGAGCTGATGCTGCTCTTGCTCGCCGGACCGTGTTCTCTACCTCTTTCCATTTCGGAGGGCTGGTGTCCATGTTGAATTCAGGTGGTTGAATAGGTGGGATGTCATGTGGGATGACTAACTTCTCATGCCTTTTCGTGTCTTGGTGGGCCTTTTCCAGGTGTTTCCTCCAATTCTTGTTTTGATGTTTTCAAAGTTCCACTTTTTTCCTTTGCGAAGAGGTCTTTGATGAACTTGAAAGGGTCTTTGTAGAACCGTGTTCTTGTGTGTTCTTTATTCTTGCGAAGTTTCCTCATGTTCTCTGCTTTTCGCAAGGTTGCCAATCGGCTCTTGATGTCCTCTTGGAGTAGCATGAGACCTTCTCTCTCTGCGTCAGTTGCTTTTTTCCATTGCTTTTTCAACTGTCTCCTCTCTCTGATTAGCCTCTCGATTCTCCTGCTGCCTCCTGACTTGATTGGTGTTGGTAACTTCTTTCCACCTCTCCCTTTACTTACCCCAAACCGTTCTTCTCCATAGCTGTAGATTATGTTGCCCATCCTTTCAAGCTTTTCCACTGCTGTGCCCACTTGTTGCTCCAAGATATGTATAAGGTCACTGTTGACCGTCTCCCACTCTTTCTTTTCAACAGCTTTGGGCCACTTCACTCCAGGTTTATGCCCTTTGATCTTTCCTCCAATGGAGGTCTTTGTAGTTGTTGCGTGGGCTCCTCCACCGGCAATTTCTGTGCTTGTATCACCCTCTTCAGTGACATGGGTGCTGATGCTCTGCGAACTTTGGTTTGTGTCCCGTCGCTGTGCTTCATTCGACTGATTTGACTGTTGCTTCGTAAGAAGTACTGGTCAATGCGAGGCCCATGTCTCTGTCTCTGCTCTCTCAAGCACTTTTTCCTCCCTTGGTGGATCTTCAAGCCCATCATTGATGTTCTTTTCTCCCAACCACAGATGCACACCTGAAGTTTGTGTCCCGCAGCTGTTGTGGATGTCTCATGTGCCATGCTCTCCTTGTCCGTGGTCGTTTCCGTTCCTGGGTCTGTAACCGTGTTATCAATCGGTGAGCCATCTTGCGCCCCCGCTCTCGCAGGCTCTAGGGGTATTTCTTTTAATTTACTTTTTGTAGCATTTAGCGGGTGTCTCCAACTAGCTGAAACAGCTTTGGAGACTGCTGTCATGGGGAGCTAGCCCATGACGGCCCCATTGGGGTCTGTTCCCTCCTGTCAGCTGTCTCTCCAAGCTGTCACATGGACTTTCCCATGTTGTCAGCTGTCCTTTCACAGCAGTCACTGGATAAGTCCAGATTTTCAGAATCAAAATCAGGATAAATATATGCATTTTAAACCTGTGATTTTAAATTGTGACTCATAATTGTGACACAAAGCCCACAGAGAAATGTGAGGTGTTGCATTTTGGGACGTCTAACAAGGGTCGGACCTACCCAGTGAATGGTAGGCCTCTGGGGAGTGTTGTAGAGCAGAGGGATCTTGGAGTGCAGGTTCATTGAAGGTCGAGTCGCAGGTAGATGAGGTGGTCAAAAAGGCTTTTGGCACATTGGCCTTCATCAGTCAGAGTATTGAGTATGGAAGTTGGGAGGTCATGTTGCAGTTTGTAATAAGACATTGGTGAGACTGCATTTAGAATATTGTGTTCAGTTTTGAGCACCATGTTATAGGAAAGATATTGTCAAGCTTGAAAGGGTTCAGAGACGATTTACGAGGATGTTGCCAGGACTAGAGGGTGTGAGCTATAGGGAGAGGTTGAGTAGGCTGGGTCTCTATTCATTGGAGTGCAGGAGGATTAGGAGTGATCTTATAGAGGTGTACAAAATCATTAGCGGAATAGATCAGGTAGATGCACAGAATCTCTTGCCCAGAGTAGGGGAATCGAGGACCAGAGGACATAGGTTTCAAGGTGAAGTGGAAAGGATTTAATAGGAATCTGAAGGGTAACACTTTCATACAAAGTGTGGTGGGTGTATGGAACAAGGTAGTTTGAGGCTGGGACTATCCCAAACGTTTAAGAAACAGTTAGATAGGTACATGGATAGGACAGGTTTGGAGCAATATGGACCAAACACAGGCAGCTGGGACTAGTGTAGCTGGAACATATTGGACTTTGTGGGTACGTTAAGCCAAAGGCCTGTTGCCACACTGTATCACTCTATGACTCCAATTGTAACATAGAAATATAGAACAGTAAAGCACAGGAACAGGCCATTGGGCCCGCAATGTCTGTGCTGAACATAGTGCTAAGATAAACTAATCTCTTCTGCCTGCATGTGGTTCATATCCCTCAAATCCTTGCTTATTCATGTGTCTCTAGTGCCTATTTAAAAGTCTCTTCAACTCCACTATCCTATCTGCAATAAAGATCATGAAACGGATTCTTAAAATAGTTCAATAAAAACAGTTTCCGGAACATTTAATGCATTAAATAAAACATATGTATTTTTTGTTGCCTTACAGCAAATCAGCGCCAGAGACCCGAGTTCGATCCCGACTATGGGTGCTGCCCATACAGAGTTTGTACGTTGTCCCCCATGACCTGCGTGGGTTTTCTCTGAGATCTTCGGTTTCCTCCCACACTCCAAAGACGTACAGGTTTGTCAGTTAATTGGCTTGGTAAATGTCAAAATTATCCCTAGTGGGTGTTAATGTGCGGGGATCACTGGTCCGCGCGGACCCGGGCCAAAGGGTCTGTTTCCACGCTATATCTCTAAACTAAACTAAACTAAACTATTTATGATGCTGATGGCAAATGTTGGCATGTATGTAACACTATCAGGGCTTTTGGCTGGTAAATGATCCTTCATTGTGTTTCGCATCAGGAAGATATTTTCTGGGCAGCTATTTAGGAAATATTTTGTTTTGAAAGGATCTTCACTCTCTGGATAAAATTGCTGCCATGTGTGATAAATATGCAGTTGTTACAGGCCACTGAAAAGGAAACTTGACAAGGTTCTGAAAGAAAGGGACATTTTTAATTGTGGAGGGCAAGTTGTTAGTAAGTTGACAATGCAATCAGTCATGGGCAGCGGAGACCTGCAACCTTTGTTTGATATCTGGAGGATTTCGCTCCGCAGAAGCCAGTGGAGGCCAAGTCATTAAATGTACTCAAGGAGAAATTGACCAATTGCCAAGGTGCCTACAATTTATTTTTAACCTCTCCCAGGCAACAAGGATGCAAGTGGATAGTTGATAGTGAGGAGGTTGCACAGTTCACTGAATGAGCAGCATTAACACTCTGGCAATCTTTTCTTCATTGCTGCCCCTTCTATTCTCCTACTGTATGTGCTGCGTAATTTACTAAATGCACAAAACAACAAAAGTATGCAGAAAACACATAGAGATAATTTGTTCATACTTATCTGTGTCTTTCATTTTTAATTGTAATTTTCTAATTCATCATCGTTTCAACCTCCAGGTCATTTCCATTTCTTTTACATATCTCATGCCCCTGATACGCACACCATTTCATGTTGCTACAATTGTAATGTCAGAAGTCAAACTGCTTTGTTTAAATTGTTTTTCAGTTACCAAGTTAAAGGCCCGTGATTCATTGTCATGTGTACTGAGATACAGTGAAGAGCTGGAGACACAATGAACTGCGGATGCTGGAAACTTGAGAAAAGTTGCAAAGTGTTGGGATATTTCAGCAGATTAGGCAGCGTCTGTGGAGGGAATGGGTAGGTGACGTTTTGGGATGGGGCCTTTCTTCAGACTCTTCAAAAGTGAAAAACGTTTGCTTGTGTGCTATCCAATTAGATCAGATAATACTATACATGAATACAATCAGTCCGTACAATAAATAAGGCAAAGATAAAAAATACCAGAGTGCAGAATATGGTTTAAATAGGTTTGTAGCATAACCATTCCAGAGAAAATGTTCTGATCATTCTACATGATGGTCTCCATCACCACCTCTGGCAGCGTGTTCCATGCACGCACCACACTCGGACTATGGAAGAGTTTAGGACTAGAGGTCATAGCCTCAGAATTAAAGGACATTCATTGTGGTAGGAGATGCAAAATGTCTTTAGTCAGAGGATTGTGAATCTGTGGAATTCCTAGACACAGAAGGTTGTGGAGGCTTTCAGTGGATATATTTAAGGCAGTGATAGATAGATTCTTGATTAGTACGGGTGTCAGAGGTTATGGGGAGAAGGTATGGGAGAGGTTATGGGAGAGGTTATGGGGAGAATGAGATTAGGAGGGAGAGATTGATCAGTCATGATTAAATGGCGAATTAGTCCGAATGTTGGGCCGAATGATCTAATTCCACTCCTATCACATGATCTTATGATCTAAACATAATAAACATGCCTTGTTCACCTTGAAGCTTTTCCCCTCTCACCTTAAAGCAATGCCCTCTGGCCTTTGACATTTCAGCTTACTCTATCTACACCTCTGATGTTCAAAAACTTCCTTCATGTCTCTCCTTGGCCTCTGGTGTTATGGAGAAAACAACAAATTTGCCCAATCTCTTGTCGTACCTGATACCTTCTAATCCAGGCGGCAATAAGCTTGGAGTTTTGGAGATACAGCGTGGAAACAGGCCCTTCGGCCCACCGAGTCCGCCTTGACCAGCGATCCCCGCACACTACTCTATGCTACACATAATAGGGACAATTTACAATTTTACCAAGCCAATTAACCTGCAAACCTCTACATCATTTGAGCATGGGAAGAAAACCCACGCGGTCACGGGGAGAATGTAGAAACGCCTTACACACGCACCCGTAGTCAGGATCGAACCCGGTCTCTGGCGATGTAAGGCATTATTTTTAATATAACTATCTTCCGCACCTCGCATTTTTTTCTGGCAAGCTTACACTGTTTTTGTTCCTTTTATTTCTGTTTCCTTGGCTCTGAACATTATTTCTAAATAAATTGACTTTGTCTGTTTTAACAATCTTTTAATGTGACTCACATACCTCATCCTATTCTTCAACTGACTGGCTGATGCAGTGATGTAAAAAAATACCCTGGAAAGTAAAAGCTTGAGATTAGATTCCCTACATTGCTGCTGATGTGAATATTCAATGTGTGGTTACGTCCATAGTTAAATAGAACCTGAACGTGGACATATGGAAAAATCACATTGTAAACACAGTGCCATTTCAGAGAACAATGCTGCCATTTGGAAGGAATCTTGTATTTCTGACCAAGACATTTCTGACAAAGCCCAGGCAGTGTAATAAGCAACTGTGTTCCATTTTCAGTCATCCCACTAGTAAGGAGGATGCAAAAACAAATACAAAAGTGAAATTCTTTAATCACAGTCAGGAATCAAATGCCCCAGTGTCAAGTACGGCGGCCCTAATAGCAGCAATACTTCACACCAGACCCACATTAGTGTGTCACTTGGACTCAAACTGTAGGAGCAAGCACACTTAAATCATTTTAACAAATCAATAAAGGTTTCACAAATGTATAGATGTACTCCAATGTGGGTTACAAGACGTGATGTTCTTTTTTTGACTGTGATGTTTCACATGTCTACTGGATTTCTTTAGGTATTTTTCTACATGTCAATTGATGTTTCATCAAAAACGCTACATTCCATTGGGATGATTCAAGAATGTTCTTAATCTTTGTGAGCAAAAAAGAAACTTCACAAGTAGTTACAAAAATATTTCAGGTGTTTATGTTTAGGTTATAAGGCAGGAAACCGGCCCTTCGGTCCACGGATCCATGCTGGCCATCGATCACTAGTTCTGTTATCCCCACTATGTCATCCTCTCCCTACACACTAGGGGCAATTCACAGAAGCCAATTATCCTACAAAACCACATGTCTTTGGGATGCTGGAGGAAACTGGAGCAGCTGGAGGAAACTCAAAAAATCACAAGGAGAAGGTCCAAAATCCACACAGCAGCCAAGGTCAGGATCAAACCTGGGTGCCTGAACATTCTGAGGCAACAGCTCAAAAGCAGCTACCCAATTCTGTCACACTTTATTGCATGATAATATATTATCTTCCATACATGATAACAGATGCAAAATCTTGTCAATCGCTCCATCGATTCTGCCTCACTCCGCTGATTTTTCTCCAGGATTTTTGTCGACCTTCAAAATATTGTCTAGGTACTGAACATTGAGGTTGTAACAAATTTGGTGAAGATTAATTCTTGGATCAAGTATTAAGGTTGCTGTTTCAAACACAAACTCATATTGTCACCAGATATTTCAGCTCAAGATTCAGACCAACACCATTGTGCAGACGGAGACACAAGGAACTGCGGATGCTGGTTAGAAACAAAAGACCCAAAATGCTGGAGTAAATCAGCAAGTCAGGCATCTCTGGATAACATGCCTGAAGTAGGATCCCGACCCGAAACATCACTTATTCATGTTCTACAGTGATGCATGCCTACTGATTTACTGCAGGATTTTGAGTTCTTACATTGTTGAAACTTTCTTTTTTTTTTCTTTTCAAAATATACAACTTTGGGACCATTGGGACATTTCAGAATGGTAAAAGAGGAAGAGAGAAGGTTGGATAAATCAAATTGCAGCGATAGCTTTTGTCTGCATGATGGATAATGAGTGATAAATGTGTTTTTATGGATACAAGGAAACAAGGTGGTGGTTTACAAAAAAAGGCATGGAGTGCTGGAATAACTCAATGGATCAGACAGCATCTCTGGAGAACATGAATAGGTAATGTTTCAGGGTTGGGACCATTCTTCTGACTGATCCACTAACTAGCAGCCATTCTTCAGATTTTAAATAGGTAATTAGGCCAACTGTGGCCCGTTGGGGGGGGGGGGGGCCCCATCCCCCAACGCAATATTCCACCACTCACCCATAGCCCCCAACTGAGGCAGCGGAGCGCGCAGACAACGGGTTCCCCCATTGTGAGGCCAGAGATCCCTTATGGATGTGAGTGAATGCAACCCTCCCCCAACTGTGCAGGCGCACCTGACTAGTGGGAGCATGACTGCGATGTTTTTTTAAAGTAAATGGCAATAACATCTAAAATTGGGACATCAATGTGAATGCACTCTCATGTCACTCTCCCACTTCAGTCCTCTATTCCCCTCCTCCATTATCCTCCCTCTCCCAACCCTCCACTAACCCTCCTCTGCTTCCTCCCCTCATCACCTCCCTCCTCCCCCACCCTCTCTCCTCCCACTTCCCCGAATCTCCATTAACTCACCATCCCTCTAACTTCCCATATCTTCCACCATTCCCCCCATCCCCCAGCAACACCCACTGCCTCTCGTTTTCACCCTCCCCTCTTCATTCCCCTCGCAGTCCCCCACCCTCCACACCTCTCCCTCCCCCCTATCCCACCCCCACAATGAAATCGTGGTTTAAAGAAAATTAGATTCTCAATTTTTTTCTTAAAATAACCAAAAAAAAAATAACCTAAACACAATGTTAGCTGTTAATGAAAAGGAAGAATTCTAGTACAATTGATTTTTTACAATAAATCAATGATAATGGAAAATCAAGATTTTAAAAAAAAAAAAAATTTGAGATCCTATTGTGATGTCATTGTGACGCTTCAAATGCGGCTGATGGGCAGGCAAGTGGAAAAGTGTTTTTTTGCAAATGTTTAAAATGTGACTAACGTAAAGTATACCATCAAATCTGAACAAAAATATATATATAAATTTACATCACAGGACAATGGTGAGTAAGGTGAACCAAATTTTGTAGCGCAGTCGTGTATCGCTTTGGCAGAGTTTCAGAACACAGGCACATGCACGCAAACAAGTATGAGAAGTTTTAGCAATAGACAATAAAAAATAGACAATAAAAAAATAGAAATAGGGTGCAGGAGTAGGTCATTTGGCCCTTCGAACCAGCATGTGCTCATGCTGCGATCTTCCCCATAAGTACCCCCGTGTCCTGCCTTCTCCCCATATCCTCTGACTCCGCTATTGTTTTTTAAGTGCCCTATCTAGCTCTTTCTTGATGCATCAGAGACCTGCCTCCTCCGCCTTGCAGGCAGAGAATTCCACAGACTCACCACTCTCTGTGAGGAATATATGGGTTTCCTCGTCTCCATTCTAAATGGCTTCTCCTTTTTTCTTTAAAAAGGTGGGACCCGTTGAGTCCTTGTACACGGACGCCTGGGGGCTCCCCCCATGCAACCCATTCCCTACGCCAATATTCACCCACTCACCCATTAGCCCCCTCGGGATTGCCTGGTCCCAAACGCAACCCTTCCCCCAACTATTATTCACACCACTACTCGTTCCTGGATTGCAACTATGTTGCAAGGCTTGGTCCAGCAAGGAATTTGCGATCCAATAGTCACTATTTTTTTCTTAAACTTGATTTGTAAAGCTAAAATTGTTAATTACTTGTAAAATATATCATCATCTGAATGAAAACACAGGGTTCATTTGTTAGTAATGTGGTGCAAATAATTGTAGCGCGATCAGGTTCCGCATTTTTTTTCGGTGTAATCTCAGGATCCCATCACACACAGAATATCACACCAAACAAGATGAGAGTTTTAGTAATCAATATTACTAAAAGTCTGGATCTAACCCACTTCCTGTTTTGTTCTGTATATTGATTTTGAAAATCGCTGCCACTTACGGCGAGATTTTTTGGCCATCTTACTCCGGCCCTCCGCTGCGCAAGGACAAGAGGATTTTCCATCAATTAAAAATAAAAGAGTTATTAGTGTTTAGTAAAAATGTTGAGATTCTCTTCTCCTGACATGCCACGCCCTTTCCGGAAGGACTATAAAACCGAAGTGTGGAGGTGCCTCTGTTCTCTGCAAGTGGTGGGAGCGATTTGTCGCATATTCTCCGTCTGAGCTGTAAATATCACTGAACACAAATGCCTACTAATACTGTGAGTGGTTTTACTGGGACCTAACAGTGCCCTTAATGTGATTTGAAAAATGTTGTTTGAACAAATGCAAAAAGTGTGTTTGGTTTGAAAGTGCTAAAGCTGTGTTGCCTTTGGTTTTGAAAGTGCTAATAGCAGCTGTGTTGCCTTTGTTTTTGAAAGTGCTAAAGCAAGCTGTGTTGCCTTTGGTTTTGAAAGTGCTAAAGAAAGCGCGTTGCACTTTGGTCTTTTGAAAGTCAAAGCCAAGTGCCTTGCCTAATTAGAGCTGCCTTGCCTTTATATAATAAAAGTCTAATCTTGACCACTTCCTGTTTGCAACTTTATATTGATTCTAGTAAAATCGATACCATGTACGGCTGTGATTTTTGACCATCAGTCCCCTCGCTATCAGGTGCAGGATTTTTCCAAACAATGAAAATAAAAGAGTTATTTGTGTTAAAAGCGAGTTCAGATTCTCTCTTCTGCATCACGACATGAAGGCCACGCGCCTTCTGGTGGGTGGGGGAGTGGGACTATAAAACCCGGAAGTGTGGGCATGGCATCAGTCTCTGCCTGATGGGGGAGAGAGAGGGTCATGACTCGCAGTCTTTAGTGGCCTTGCGTCCTGCTTGAAAATGGTACGTAAACGGCACTTGAATCTGGTGCCCTTGCACCCTGCTTGAAATGGATTGCAAGGAATGCTGCAAGAAAACACCTAAGAGTGAGTGAGCTGCCAGCACAACAGGCTTGAGTGATGAGCCGCCAGCCAATAAACCATTCGGCCCCAATGAGCATACTAGCCTCTTGTAACCATTCACGTTCAGCGCACAACGCTGTTACTAAGCCGCTCCAGAAAGCACCCCACTCCCACTAGCCACCAATATTGGAATGGTGGAGAGTGGAATTAGATGTCGGAGGGGTACAAGCTCTCCCATGGATGCTGGGCCCTCTTAGTTAGTTATATAGATAGAATAGATAGATGTTTCTAGTTGGGACCCTTCTTCAGTTTCATGATGGACATTTTCAAGTCTGGACCCTTCTTCGATGCAACAAAAAACGCCTGAAGATGGGTCCCGACACCAGAAAAAAAACGTCGCCTATCCCATATTCTCAGAGACGCTGCCTGACTCCGCTGAGTTACTCCAGCACTTTGTGTTTTTTAACAGATGTTTGTTCTTTCGCATTGATCTCATCTGCCCCAGGACATGTCAGAACAGTAGAGCCAACTCCTCGTATATATCATTTAAGACTAAAACTCTCATAATTACTGCCTTTTCTATTAGCTACAACAAAATGAAAGCACTCCACTTTCGATGATTGGCACCACCTCACTCAGTCCCAGTCACAAATTGCCTGCCAGCAATTCCACCATATCACCAAATTCATACATTCTGCAATTGCCTTCGAAATCGTTGGTTTAAGCAGCTTGAATGCTGCTACTGATGATCTAAATTGTCATGGACAATAATTCCCTTGAAATTCGCCGAGGTATTTTACAACATCCTCGGTAGCTGTTACTTATTTAATGAGGGCTTTAATATGTCAGGTTTTACAAAGATTTATACCTATGGGCCATAGTAATGTGCATTTAGTAAGAGGTACTGTTTCAGCTAATATATATTTATTTTTCCATTTGTTTTATCATATAACTTATTTCTATGTTTTATCATATTCACAAACATAATGCTTTCATCTTTAAAACAATTCTGCGTGCCTTTCATTTATTTATTAATGAAAAAATAGTGAAATGGAAACAGCAAAAATTATTTAGACGTGTAAAACTTTAACCTCAGTGATACATATTTGTGGTATTGATCAAATGTTATTTTTGGTCAGAACATTTTAAAATGAGATTGATTAATATTTAGGTATCAAATGGTTGTAGTGTTTTTGGTATCAACATGTTTTGCTGAAAGGCCCTAGTTCTGTTCTGGTTGTCTCTGTAAAATTCATGGGTCTCTTCACGAATGTTAAATCAAATCCCTTACTTGATTCTTTCCAGAAACCAAGTTTGGCTTTAATTATTATGAGAAAGTATTTGATCCTTAGCACACAGAATTTTTATCATTGGCTTTTTACTCAACTTTTATTGTGAGGCCTAAATTACAGATGTGATACACTCGATGTGACTACCACCTGCAGTCCTATGATGCGGTAGTGACCACATATTTTGCTTGTCCTAAAGAGGTGTTATCTGCCCAAACATTGTGCATAGAGAGCATGATACAGTCTTGGAAAACAGACATTCATCCCAAACTCATCTATGCTGACCAAAGATTGCCCATCCAAAGTAGTCTCATTTGCCTATTTGGTCCACATCACTTTTTTCCTTTCAATTCCCTTCCATGTGTAAACCATCAGGTATTGTTTTTCACCCTTTAGTACAAGAACCATAAGAAAAATTGAAACGAATAGGCCACTTGGCCCTACAACCATGTTGGCACCGTTTAAGTGATCATGCGCCGATCTGCCCGGGCCAACACCTCCTCTCTTCAGCCCGTTCCTGAGTCTGCAATCACCTGGTCCTTCAAAATGTAAGATACTTCTTCCTTCGACTTCCACCCTTCTTCCACTCATGATCATCCCCATTCCCTGGACTAGAGAATCCCAGAGCATCATCCTTCTGTAGACAAGTTCTATTCAACTCAGTTTTAAACTATTGCCGAGTAATTCATCACTTGATGGTGTTAGTGTATGGTACAGGTGCTAGAGGAGGTAGTTTAATCAGGTACAATAATAATATTTAAAGGACATTTGGCCAGATACATGGACAGGAAGGTTTATAGAGATATAGGGCGCCAAACAGTGCAGGTCGAATAGTGTAGATGGGGCATTATGTGTGCATGGGAAAGTTGAGACTGAAGGGTTTCGTTGTTTTAAGTGCTGTAGACTCTGTGACTATATTCTTGTAACCAAGTCCCCACTCACACTGGAAACATCTCTATATCTACACTAACATGCACGAAGAAGATATATATTTCAAAATAAGATCACCTATTATGCTTTTTGTCTACCTTACGAATTTTTCCAGCATCTGCAGTTCCTTTCTTAAAACTATTAATCTTCTATCTTCTCTAAATCTATCACCAGAAAAAGATAGATTTTACTTTTCATCTCACCTTCTATCCTTTACCCATATTTTTTGGAGTAAGGTGGCACCAAAAGCAAAGTATTGGGGGGCCCATACTTTAGTTTGCAACTGTCCGATCTCTTCTTAGTATGACTTGGCCTTTATAAACTTAACTTACTTGGTAAACTTGATATGGACTTTACATGGTGCTGAGATATAACAATTGCAAATTGATTCAGAGTTGTTTTCATATAATTCCCCCCAATGTGAAGAGGTTACTATATGAAAATACCAGCGCCATTAGCTCTATCATAGGAAGAGACTACCAAGTAATGGAGGAATAATAATATACCCAATTTAATTTAGTTTTACTTTAGAGATCAAGCACAGAAACAGGCCCTTCAGCCCACTGAGTCTGCGCCAACCAGCGCCACGCATATTAACACTATCCTACACACACCAGGGACAATTTAAATTTAAACCAAGCCATTTAACCTACAAATCTATTCTTTGGGAGTGTGGGAGTAACTGAAGATCACGAGAAAACCCGGAGGGTCATGGGGATGAATGTATAAACTCCATACTTGACAATTCACCCATAGTCGGGATAGAATCCCAACCCGGGACTCTGGTGTTGTAGAGGCAGCAACAGTACCACTGCGCCATCCAAGCCGCACTAATGTAGTGTTAGTATCCTGCCTAGGAAGAAGGGAGAATCAGTGGTTCAAAACCCCAACGGGGGGAGTATCTCAATTATCAAGGATGTCACACAGTTTTTCTTTTTTAAAAATGCACCAAACCCTACTGATCCTTAAATATGTTTGGTCATTATCCACTCAGGGTGGAGAGGAGGCTGGATGGCACTGGGAACCTTATGGTTAGGCACTTGGGATTAATGCCGAGGTCCTGTGAAGAGATTGGAATGAGTTTGCCACCCCCAAACCCACTCACCCGCGACAATTCTGGAAGAGGTCGGCATTTCCACGTTTGGCCACATCAGTCACCTCAGAACCCACAAACCTGAAGTGGAATAAGTCATCCTTCATCCTGAGAGATTGACAAAGTAAGAAAAAAAAACTTCTTTACTGGCCCGGGCCCTTGTGTGTCAATGTGTGTGGGGGGGGGGGGGCACAACAACCATTAAATATAGCAACTTTTGAATGATTCAGAAAGTGGTAGGGTGGTATACTGACAACACCTGTCGTCGGGAATCGAACCGGGTCTCCAGCGCTGCAAAAGCGCTGTAAGCAGCTACGCCTACGCTCGCCCCGTAGCTGCTTTGTGCTGCTGAGTAGGTTTAATGGTACAACAAATGCTTAGTGTAAGGCATCCCTCTTATACTCCTTTAGTCAAGGAATCAGCGATGAATGCCATCAGTCTCTAGTGTTATATAAAAGCAAGCATCAATCCTGCAACCTTTAACATGATAGCTAGGTTGAATATAATGTTTGTTCTGTCGTGCCAGTTATAAATGTTGAACAATTCCCCAATCATCCTGTGGTTTAACTGCACTCCACAAGGAGCTGTATTAAAGGTTAGGTACAGTATATTTACAATAGCGATTCAGAAGTGGATTGGTACAGAGTCAAACCAACAATTGGACTACGTCTGGGTGTGTGGTGCATCCACGGTTATAGGAATTACAGCTTGCAAGACATTGTGTGTATGATGTAAAAGAGACATTGAGGTTGAGTTTTTCACTCAGTGGCATTTGCAAGTTCGGAAACGCAGAGTGCATATTGTTGGCACTCCCTGCAATTTTGTTTTACTCATTTGCTGTGTGGTAGAAGCTGGATGGATTCCAGATTTAATTTCGAGTCATGTGGAGCGACAACTGAAGACCCCGTCCAACACCATGGCGCGACATTAACGTTCATGGCAGTGCACCCGCAACGAACGGAGAGTCAAGCCTCCTGCTACAATTTGAAAGTCAGGCCGACAGGTAAGTTTTTACCGTTGCAATGTTAAATTACTCTGTGGTCTGCTTTGAGTGTCCAGAAAGAATGAAGCAAGACCAGAAGAAAGAAATCTGAAGCACGCCTCCCCGTTTCGTCTCCCTTTGAGAGCGTTCATTGGAGGGAGGGCGAGAGGCTGCCGGAATGACTACTGAGCCGAGCCCACAACCGCAAGTGCAGCCTGAGCAGCGGGCTGGAGAATATCCTGCAGCCAGAACCGGGCGGTAGATCCGACGATTCGAGGAAGAGGCCTCCCCGCAGGCCACCTTAAGCCGATGTAACGGCTTATGGAGCAGATTTGCTCCAGCGAGAACAGAGGAGAGCAGCAGCAGACTCGCCAAGTGAGCACAGGCACTCCGCGCAGGTGCCCTATACGGCACTGGCCATTGCTTCCACCTTCCTATTGAAGGCAGCACTGGCGACTAGGACAGGGCTGGTCACGAACGAGGGGTCGCAGGCTGAAGAGACCAGAGTACGCAGGGAATACAGGATCAGGAGAGCTGCGTGGGTATCGACAACCACCACGTTGGCCAGTCCTCGAGGCGGGTCGGCCTTTGGAGCCGAAACCTTGCAGCCATCAATGACCACCTATGTCCCTTTCAAAACCCCTACAAGAACGGATGGTTTAATGAAGCTCAATAATTACTATTCAGCCCCCGAAAATGTACATCACAGAATGTAACCAGGTTAACCAGCCAAATTTGGGGAACATTTGGTGGCAGAATATCAGAATCTGGAGTTAAGCTCCAGGAAAACCCTAAAACTCCTGACAGCAGGAATAACTTCATAACTCCCGTCCCATAGATGTAGTGGACAATAAACCACAAATCAGCAAGATACAATAGCCCACTGCAAATGCCCCACTCAATTCGAGAGAAACAAATTATGGAAGGACCACCTCAATCCTGCCCTCTCCCCCAAAGAATTGCAGAACTTAGCAACACACCGGGTTCAGCACCACCAATACCTGCTCGTAGGAAAGGAACTCCCACAAAGGAGACAACCAGGAGGAAGAGTCCACGACCTTGGACACATGAGGGCAGTATGGGAACCGATCAGAGCTAACACACCCAGGCGGCAAGTACCCCACGGCTTACCCACCAGACGCCGACACACCAAGATGGTACTGAGAAAGCTCTGGGGTCCGCAACCATTCCCCTTAAAGCCTTTTTTATCGGCCATTGCCCCTAGCGGACCCCATGGAAAATGCAACCACCCCCAACATCACGATCAACATCAACAAAACAACATCACAGCCCAGCAGACACCCATCCACAGCGAAGAGGCAGAAGAAGCACCTTTAACCATGGAGGTAGCTGGGGTCTGTTACCACTCAACATATTGAGCAGTAGGTATAGTATTATACTAACCGGGGAGATTGCACATGATTTTTGATGCATGTGAGTCAAACACAAATGACAAGTTATAAACTCAGCAGCATTCATGGCTAAAAAATTGACTCGTTCATGAAAACATCCACCAGTACAGCAAAAACCCCAAAAAGGGTTATTCCCCCTCTCAGTCAAAGAGAACCAAAAAGGTCAAGCTGAACTGATGAGGCTACTAGAAAAAGGTGTCAATGAAAGAACAAAACATGAACCTTTGGAAATTTGTGACTAAAAGATGGTAGATGACGCATCCAACAATAGACTTAAACTTCTTAAACAACAAATCTGTTAAGGAATTACAATCAAAATGGGAAACTTCCAAAAACAGCCAGACCAATTGATTTCTAGAATGGTACTTTCTGGCTAGCATTGATTAAAAGATCCTGGTACTCTGTACCCCATACACAAGGAGCATGTAAATACCAAGAGTTTTTTTCTGGATGAAACAGCTATGGCAATTTTAAGCCTTACCAAAAGGGCCTAACTCAGCTCAAGGTGTTCACAAAAATCTAAAACCAGCCTTGGCATTATTGAGTAAACAAAGGTCAAATGTCAAGGCGAAACAATATAATAGTAGGAAAAACCTTGGAGACAGCCCAATCGGCAGTAGCAGCCACCAACGTTAGTTTGAAGACTTTGGGTTTGTCCATACATCCCGATAAAGTCAAATAGACAACAAACATGGACTAACTTGGATCACAATGACACTATTCGCATGACTGTAACTCTGCCGAAGGGGAAAGCATCAGAGGTGGCATAAAAAAAAAGGGGGGGGGAAAATCATGCAACAAACTAATGGAAATCACAGCCTCAACCATACAGCAGGTAGCTAGTGTAAATGGGAAAAGGTACATGCCTTTCCAGCTGTACAATTTGTGGCCCTCTGCACTATCAAAATATTACAAAGAGCAATGTGCATGCCGCTAAAGAAAAACTCAGGTCACATTGACCGAGTTATGAATTTAACTGCTGAATCCATTCAGAGTTACAATGGTGGAACAAGGAACCATAGGCTTAGCTCAGTCCCATAAATAATCACCAACCCAGTATTAACCATCAAACCGGATGCCAGTGCTTTGGGCTGGGCGTACAACAAACATGCAATCAGCACAGGGGCAGATGGACTAATTTTAGAATCATCTTGTCCACCTACAGACACAGGGTATTATCTATTAAGAAATGTTGGGTGCGTTTATGGTTTAAAAGCATATTTATCTAACATGCATCACGTACATGTCCGGTTGCAAATAATAAAACCACGGTGGTGGTAATATCAACCACATGGGTGGTGAAAAGTCTATAACCATGTGACAATTTGGTCAACCTAAACAGGCATTGGTGTGTCGAAAGACCTATTATGGATATCAGCAACTTACCTGCCAGGTAAGCAAAATACAGTGGCAGACACCAGGTCACGCAAATTAACGATACATCGAATGGATTGTAAAATACCACAATATTTGCCTGAATTACAAAGCAATATGGCACACCAGAAATCGATCTATTGCAACCAGGCAGAATCACCAGTACCAATGATATGTCGCATGGGAACCAGACCCTGAAGCAGCAGCAGATGTTGCATCACGCATGCAATAGGGGAAAAAGTTCTTCTAATCCTTTTCCTCCCTTCAGCCTCAACAGTCGTAATACGCAAGATTCAATTGTGATTGAAAACCCACCGGAGTCCACCAGGAGACAATACCTGACCAAACTTAAGGAGATGGGAACGGTATGCTCCACAACAGGAACTACCCATCAACAGCAACAGCAACCAGGGTTGTGAGTTCCTGGTTGGATTACAAGGGATGGACTCAGCTACAGCGCATCAATACAGCCAGGAGTGCGTTTTTCAGCTTATCTTGGTTTCCAGCAAGCAGGACAACATACTTGTGTCCCATCCACTGAGGTCAAACTCATGAGGGTTATTTTTTAACACTAATTATACCCCAGACACAAGGTACAATCCGAACTGGAATGTCAGCTTGTGCTGACGAACCTTAGGGGAATGCTACCACCCAGGACACTCACGCTGAACAACTTACCCCGAAATCATCATGCTCATGGCACTAGTGTCAGCATAAAGGAACATACCCCCACCTTCTGAGACCAGGACAGCATGACAGAGGTCATTGGACTGTATCACATTCCATAATCAGGTCTGGTCATACAAACAAGACCAGGAACCACGCCTCCATTATGGAGTTCCGTGCATATTCATCGGCCCCATGGCTGGTGTGCCAAGACCATCTCACCAATACATAGACACGACATACAACTTAAGAAGGGAGAGAAAAGCCTTAATGGATAAGCCACAAGAAGCCCCCATGGTCCGGTGACGAGTCCAAACCCACTTTTCAAGGTGGCCAAGCAGGTCTTAAGTCCACCGGGCATCAACACTAATGTTTACAAATTCTCACTCCACCAGGGCTGCATCCCCAACGGCGGCTAGAAGAGTGGACTGGCCTATGAAAGGAGGGAATGCGTGCAATCTAAGTGAAGACCATTCCATCTGGCTTCCTCTGTAATTACCACAATCAAATTGTTG
>CM069161.1:23561285-23738545 GCA_035221665.1 Okamejei kenojei | reverse complement strand
TGCTTTGCAATTCCATTGCGTCTGCTTGGGGTCTTGAAGAAATGTTCCACGTTGTTATAAGTAACTCTTAGGATGGTGGGCAATTCAAACGTAATCTCAAGTTTTCTAACCCTCATAAAGGCTTTTGGCTCATTAAACGCTTTTTCGTTTTCTGGACCTCTGGGGGATAGTCTCGATAGATACTGATTCTTTGTCCTTGAAATGTCAGATTCTTTTTTCCCGAAGCTCTCGATAATATCTCAGGATAATATAATATTGTAAACTTTACAAGATTTGGTTTTGGGGGGGCATTTTACAGTCTGTCGTTGCCCACTCGATGTTCACGAGCTAATACAGGCTTATCATACAAAGATAAACGCTTGCTGTAGTTTAGCAGTGAATTCTCGAGTGACTTCGTGTTTTTGGACCTTAGGAATCCTGCAATCCTCAAATTCTGTCTTCTCTGATAGCTTATAGATGAGTGAGCATTTCTCTGTTACTTTTGTAACAACTCTGTAGACGTCGTACCCCCAGGGCCGCAGAGCAAAAGAACGAAACTAGACCGAGCACACGCTCTGTGATTGGTGTCCTTATGACTATTCATGTCATCCCCGAGACGAACCATACACGACCAGCTGAGACCCGCTAGATCGTATCTACCGCGCTTTTCACTCTCTCCATCTCGCATCTGCTGCTTGTTCCACAACATAGCAATAGGAATCATCTATTTTGAAAGTCTTTTTTAACTTTTTTCAAGTTTTAACTCCATCTTGTCGTTCCATATTATTGTTTTCATATCAATAAATTAATTCTTCAATTTTTCGGATTTTTCTTAAACTTATTTTCAATTTTTGACTTTGTATCTTTTTGAAGTCATTCCGAGTGATTTTTCATCAAGTCCATCTGATTGTATAATTGACCAATTTCTTCCTGTATTTCCCTTATTTTTGCATTTCTTGCTTTATATCTTTAATTTATGCCTTGTGAAACTCTCGCTTAAATCGCCATCTGGTGAGAAATAAAAGCTCTCAAATCCTCACCTTTCTGTGCTGCTTTCCTGGAGGCATCTTCCAGGGCGCTGGCCCTACTTGAGTCCAGGCTTCACCCAGGCCTTCTCCCGCTGTGCGCACGGGTTATTTTTTTCGAGCTTTTGTCTTGTCGGTAGGGCTCGGCGTCATGGTTTGTCGCAGGGCTGATGAGTCACTCGGTTACCTTCGAAATTTAAAACGGCAAGCAGTGTGAAGCAGGAAGCCGGGTAAGTCTTTTTAAGTCCGTTTTTCCCTGAAATTTTTACGGAGCTGGCTGGCGCTATGCTTTAAGAACTCCATAGCGCCACGGAAGCCTGATTTGACCTTCCTTTAACAGAAATCTGTCAAATGCGGGGCCTGGGTTGGGGATTTTTCAAAGCATTTTTTTTCGACCCTGAGAATTTTGAGACACGGTTGATGTTACTTGTACAGCAAACCTACAGGTCTGAAGAATCGTGTTCAGCTGCTCGCATTTCAGTGTTTTGCCACTTACTTGATTCAATGTCTTGTCCGTTCCATGGTTTTCAGGCAGTGGTCAGTGATGATTATCTTGCGCCCCCGCTCTCGCAGCAGACTCTGGGGGTTTTTTCTTTTGATCTTTTTGTTGCCAAGTTGAGGTGGCTCCTTGTGCGCCTAAAAAGGTGACAGAGCAGTGTTATGGGTAGCTAGACCATAATAGCCCTGGGGGTCTATTTCCTCATGTAGCTGTATTCGCCAAGCTTGTAAATCGGTCTTTCCCTTGTCGTCAGCTTGCACTTTCACAGCAGGTCAATGGTTTTTTTCATCAGAAGGTAAGTTGCGCAAAATAGGACTTGATATTTAAATCCCTTGTAATAAGTCGGCACTCTTGTATTTGCAGGGGGATTGGAGTGGTTGAAAGGTAGGGTAGGTATGTCATCGGGGGGTGTCATCAGGTGGGCACCCTCATTCTTGATGTTTCATTGATAGTCACAACAGCTCCAGAGGGCTCAAACGGAGATACCTGTAAACCCCTAATTCCAAACACTTCTGTATAATCTTGCAACCAATTGTATCTCACCTTTTGATCCAGAGATTCAATTGTTGCTTTTTTCCGCAGATTTGATAATGATTAGAGTGCTTGTGAAGGCATCGACCCTTAAACCCATTTTCTTTATTAGCCTGAGTCATTAGATGAAGCAACAATTCCCCTGATCCCCACTTTGAAGGAAAATCTTGATCTTCCAGCCATTCAGGGAGCTTCTGTTGCAAGTTCCAGAAGTACTTGGTTTTTTTCTCTCAAAAGCTTCTCCAACACCATTTACCATGGAACTGTCAATGAAGTCCGACGTAAGGATAGCAAGATTGTAAGGAGGATAGTAAAAATGCTTCTTCAGGTATCGTGAAATTAAAGGAAAAAAATTAGTTAAGGGACAAATGTGGGTTCCTGAAGAAAGAATTAGGTGAATTTATTATGGGGGAAAAGGAATGGCAGAAAGATGTGTTGAAAACAGGTACTTTGGTTATGTCATTCACTAAGGGAAGACACAAAACTTATCCCAGATGTACAGTGGCTTGCAAAAGTATTCTACCCCTTGAAATTTTCCACATTTTGTCATTACAAACAAAAGTAAATGTATTTTATTGGGATTAATGTGATAAGTCCAAAACAATGTGGCACATAATTGTGAAGTGGAAGGAAAATGATTCATGGATTTCAACATGTTATTACAAATATAAAACTGAACCGTGTGGGTGCAAAAAGTATTCAGGCCCCCCTGAGGCAATACGTTGTAGAACCACCTTTCGTGCAATTACAGCTGCAAGTTCTTTTGGGGTATGTCCTTACAGGTTTTGCAACATCTAGAGACTGAAATTTATCCATTCTTCTTTGCCAAATAGCTCCGCTCAGTACTGATAAGATGGGAGTTCTGTTGAACAGCCCCAAAATTCATTTCAAGTCTGCAGTGATTCTCAATTGGATTTTGGTTTGGATTTTGGATGGGCCATTCTAACACATGAATTGCTTTGATCTAAATATTCCGTTGTAGCTCGGGTTGTATGTTTAGGGGTCGTTGTCCTGATGGAAGGTGAAACCTCTGCCCCAGCCGCCTCAAGTATTTTGCAGGACTCTAACAGGTTTTCTTCAAGATTGCCTGTATTGGATCCATCCATCTTCCCATCAACTTCTGATCAGCTTCCCTGTCTGCTGAAGAAAAGCATCCCCACAGTAGATGATACCACCACCATGTTTCATAGTGGCGGATGGTTGTTCTGGGTGATGTGCAGTGTTAGTTTTCCGCCAAACATGAGTTTTTGCAGTTAGGCCAAAATCTTCATTTTGTCGCATCGCATGAACTCTTTCATTCCACTGTTTGCTGGTAGTCCCCCACATGGCTTGTGGCAAACTGCAAAATGGGGATCTACTCCCTCACTTAACTACTTCAAACTCCCTGTCTCCACCACAAATGCCTAGAACCTAACCTCTCTCTTTTACAACACTTTCACCTCATCAACCTCAATATCTTTCCACGCTTCTTACCTCTCCCCTACTTAACTTAACTCTTTCTCTCACCCTTTCCTCACACCCCTTCTTCAACCCTATCCTTCTACTCAAAAATTCTCACTTCTTTTGGGCTTTGTTATTTCAAAAATAGCTTTCTTCTTGACACTCTTACATAAAACGATCCGATTGTGGAGTGTACGACTAATAGTTGTCCTGTGGACAGATTCTCCCAACCTCGAGCTGTGGATCTCTGCAGCTCTCCAGGAGTTACCATGGGCCTTTTGGTGCTTCTCTGATCAATGCCTCTCCTTGCCCGCACCTGTCCGTTTGGTGGCGACGGCCATGTTCTGCGGTAGGTATGCAGTGTGCCAACTCTTTCCATTTTTCGGATATATGAATTGAACAGTGCTCTCGTGAGATGTTCAAAGCTTGGATATTTTTTTATAACCTAACCCTGCTTTAACTTCTCCACACTTTATCCTTGACCTATCATGGTAGGTGTTCCTTCTTAAACGTGCCAAGGAACATTGTTCGTTCACTAATGTTCTCTAACAAGAACCTCTAAGACCCTCACAAAACAGCTTGTATTTATACTGAGATTATATTACACATAAGTGGATTCTATTTACTAATTAGGTAACTTCTGAAGGCAATTGGTTGCACTGGATTTTATTTAGGGGTGTCAGAATAAAGGGGGCTGAATACTTTTGCATGCCACACTTTTCAGTTTTTTTATTTATAAAGAAATTTAAAAACCATGTATCATTTTCCTTCCACTTCACAATTATGTGCCACTTTGTGTTGGTCTATCACATAAAATCCCAATAAAATACATTTACGTTTGTGGTTGTAACGTGACAAAATGTGGAAAAGTTCAAGGGGTATGAATACTTTTGCAAGCCACTGTATTAGGAAACAGAAGATCTGGGGTGACAGAGGAACTGAAGGAAATTCACCTTAGTCTGGAAATGGTGTTGGGTGGACTGATGGGACTGAAGGCTGATCAATCCCCAGGGCCTGATGGTCTGCATCCCAGGGTACTCAAGGATATGGCTCTAAAAATCGTGGACGCATTGGTGATCATTTTCCAATGTTCGCTAGATACTGGATCAGTTCCTGTGGATTGGAGGGTAGCTAATGTTATCCCACTTTAAGAAATTAGGAAATTATAGACCAGTTAGCCTGACATCGGTGGTGGGGAAGATGCTGGAATCAATTATTAAAGATGTAAAGATGCATTGGATAGCAGTAACAAGTTCGGTCCAAGTCAGTATGGATTTATGAAGGAGAAATCTGGCTTGACTAATCTTCTGGAATATTTTGAGAATGTAACAAGTAAAATGGACAAGGGAGAGCCAGTGGATGTAGTGTACCTGGACTTTCAGAATGCCTTTGATAAGGTCCCACATAGGAGATTCACTGGAATTTAGCAGGATGAGAGGGAATCTTATAGAAACGTATAAAATTATTAAGGGATTGGACACGCTCGATGCAGGAAACATGTTCCCTATGTTGGAGGAGTCCAGAACCAGTTTAAGAATAAGGGGTAGGCCATTTAGATCTGAGATGAGGAAAAACATTTTCACTCAGAGAGTTGTGAATTTGTGGAATTCTCTGCCTCAGAAGGCTAATTCACTGGATGCATTCAAAAGAGAATTAGATAGAGCTCTTAGGGACAGCAGGAATCAAGGGAGATGGGGAAAAGGCAGGAAAGGGGTACTGATAGTGGATGATCAGCCAAGATCACATTGAATGGCGGTGCTGGCTCGTAGGGCCGAATGGCCTACTCCTGCTCCTATTTTCCATATATATATATGTATCATTGCAAAGTACCCGGTCATCAACTATCCAATAGATTACTATTTATCAGAAACACGGCTAAAACAGGGACAGTTTCTTCTGAGCCATTACAAGGGGGGAAAAAACGTCTTCTCACCAGCAAGAGTGTGGTCCTGACCTTCCATCTACCTCATTGGAGACCTTTGAACTATCTTTAATAGAACATTACCGAACATCATCTTGCACTAAATGATATACCCCTTACCCTGTTTTCTATATACTCTGCTTCATTGTAATCACGTATAATCATTTAGTTGACTGATGAGCCAAAGGGCCTGTTTCCACACTGTATCTCTGAACTAAACTGAACCAAACCAACTGCACACAACAAAAAAGCATCTCACTGTACCTTGGTGCATGTGACAATCATAAACTAAACTTTAAAAAGCCATGTATGAACAGTGGCTGTGTAGTTAATTTGGTTTAGTTTAGTTAACAGCATGGAAGCAGGCCCTTTGGCTCACCGAGTCCGTGCCGACCGGTGATCCCCGGCAACACTATCCTATACACATTCGGGACAATAGGACAATAGACAACACCCGTAGTCAGGATCAAACCCAGGTCTTTAGCACTGTAAGGCAACAACTCTACCGCTCCACCATACTGCACTTCCACCCTTCAACCATTCGGCGATTGATTTCCCACCTCTAAACTTCCCAAAGTCTCTCCATGCCTGTGATCCACGTGTGAACAAAACCAACCTCTTTAAATGCATGAGTGAGTCCATCAAGAACCAAAGCTCAACATCAACTCGGAATGGAAACCTTGTTAGTCCATGTCTAAGCCATTTAAAACAAAAAGTAAAATAGACTTTATTCAAGTAATAAGTATATACAATACATGAACCATGCAAAAATACTTCATCCAACATTCTTGGAGGAGATACATACATTCAATACGGTTTACCCAAACACAATTTCACCCCACACCCTTGCCACTCATGTAGCCCACTGATGTGAAATCCCTTTCCTTATTTTGAGGGGTGTATCCACCACACCCTGCCCCCCCCCCCCCCATGTCCAGCAGTGTAAAGCCCCTCGACCATCGACTTCCCCCACAGTGCCTAGGCGTTGGCTGCACCAAAGCTCAGTGTGTCCCTCAGCATGTGCTCCTGCAGTCTACAGCGGGACAGTCGGCAACATTCCCCAGTGGACATCTCGCTCTGCTGGGAGGTCAACAAAGCTCGGGCAGACCAAAGAGCGTCTAAGCCACTGTCACACTGTGAATACACCGTGTACTATCTAGATGGAGTGGCAGAATAGGTTAAAAAAAAGCCGTGACCTCCACTGCCTAGTTAGGTAAGGGTAACAGCTTCATCTAAAAACCATTATCATGTTCTGGGGATAGAAAATAAATGTCAATATTTCCAGTGGCTCCCATATCCAATTTAAAAGTGTGTCATGTCTTGCAAAATAAGACTAATTCTGTAATAATTTGCATAAATGCGAAGATAGTGTTTTTTTTTTGGTTTTAAAACAATCGTCTAAAAATACCTGAGTCAGGTTGCAAAACCACACGTAATTCTCAAAGAAATCAGTTGTTGGCTTTATGGGATAGTATTTACTGTACTGCTACTTATCCCTACAAAATTAATACTACTTTCAAAGGGTTGTACAATCAGCAAAACTGTATCACTGGGTTGCCTTTAACTTGCTAAGTGAGGCCGGTTCCATATTTGTATGTGCGGATTTTTTTTTTGTACCACAGAAGAGATCAAAGGGTTCAGAGACTTAAAGTAAGGAAATTCCAACATTATTACCTGAGGCAGTCATGGGAGATTTTTTTCTGGGTCTTTCAAATGCGATTATGAATGACAGATACTGCTGAAGGGGGGGTTGTTCAACTCCGTTTGGCTTTTCCTTTGATAAAAACAAAATAGGATACAACCCTATTATGCACTGGATCTGTGAAATGGAAATCATACAATTGAGCATGTAATACTTACTTTTATAAAGGAAACTAATTTATAGTTCATCTTAATTGATGGTTAACGATGGAAAGTAAGCCATGTAGTCAGGAAATATCAAGATGTTTTAGCCAGGATATACCAAGCAGCCAATCTGTAAGGAATAAGGCCCTAAAAATATCCCTGTGAAAGATGACCGATTAATCCGTGTTAACTGTGCCAGTTGAATAATAGTTCTTGGACTGAACATTGTGGTGATTCTTTGCTCTTCAATTAGTATTGTGGGAACATTTACATCCATTTGACGAGACAGATGGGGCCTCATCTGAAAAACGTACCTCTAGCACTACAGGGAAATGTCAGCCTGGATTATTCGCTCAAGAGCTAGGCTGAACCTATTATGATGAAATTTGGCACACAACATAATTTTGAATTAAGTTACTTTTGAGCTCATTTGTCCAAGTGTTCAGCAAGCAAATGGAATATTATATTAATTGGAATAATGTGTTAAGTTGGTTATTAAAAACTAGTGTTGCTGATCAAGGACTCTTATTAATACTGGAGTTTGAACCAGGAATGTGGAGCAGCTGTAGAGCTGCTGCCTTACAGCGTTAGCAACACCAGAGACGCGGGTTCGATCCCGACTACAGGTGCTGTCTGTACGGAGTCTGTATGTTCTCCCCGTGACCCCGTGGGTTTTCTCCGATTTCTTCAGTTTCCTCCCACACTCCAAAGATGTACAGGTTTGTAGGTTAATTGGCTTGGGTTAGTATATTTGGTAAAAGTATAAATTGTTCCTAGTGTGTGTAGGGTAGTGTTAAGGTGCGGGGATCGCTGCTCGGTATGGACTCAGTTGGCCAAAGGGCCTGTTTCCGCGCTGTATCTCTAAACTAAAAACGATCTAAATGCTCATCATATGGGAAGCCTGTTCTAAATGGTTATCTGAAAATAGTTGGTTGCTTTTGTGAGGAATTGTGCTGAGTTTTAAAACTGTTTATTGGCCCAATCCACAGTCCAGCCGCAATGGGACAGTGGTAGAGTTGCTGCCTTTCAGCACCAGAGACCTAGGTTTGATCCTAACTACGGGTGCTGTTGTTATGGAGGTTTTACGTTCTCCCTGTGACCCGGTTTCTTCCCGCACTCCAAAGACGTGAGGTTTGTAGGTTAATTGGCTTTGGTAAATTGCCCCTAGTGTCCAGGATAGAACTAGTGTATGGATGATTGCAGATCGGTGCAGAATTTGTGGGCCAAAGGGTCTGGTTCCACCTGGTACCTCTAAAGAAAGTAACCAGCCCCCTCACCTTCACCTATCATTGGTCTATACATCACTTCAGACTTCATTACTGAAATCCTCATGGTTTTTTAACAACCATTCAAGCTAAAGGAATATGGCACCTGGAATAGTGATCAAGGATTGTGGTGGAGGGGTAATCAGCAGTAGGGGCAGAGAGGCTCCAGAGGTATCGCCACAGAGGTTGGTGTGGGTGGCAGTGTGCACAAAGACGCAACAGTAACGTAATGAATGACTAACAGTTCGTGGCGGCAGGACATTAGGCTTTACACTTTCGCCTTTAGAGATACAGCGGGAAAACAGGCCCTTCGGCTCACTGTCCGCACCAACCAACAATCACCCCATGCACCAGTACTACCCGACACGCTGGGGAAAATTTACCTTCCAATCTGTATGTCTTTAAAATGTGGGAGGAAACCAGAGCACCAGGAGAAAACCCACGCAGCCATAGGGAGAAATTAAAAAACTCTGTTCAGGCAGCACCCTTAGGCACGATTGAACCTGGGTCTCTGGTGCTGTGAGGCAGCAACTCTACCGCTGCACTACTGTGCCACCCCCCAAGACTTAGTCAAATTAGATGGAGGCTGGAAGGGCCTGAAAAAAGGTCCCTTCCTAAAACATCGTCTGTCCACCACCTGCACAGATGCCATCTGATTTGTTAAGTCCCTCCAGGACTTTGTTCTTTGGTCAAGTAAAATTTGATCCCTTTTAACAAATTTCCTAGCAACCTTGAACCCATGGGATAAAGGCTATTTCAGAGTCTGTGCCTGTCAGCAAGCTTTGTCAGCACAGAGTATTAAAACATACTACACACTATTTGATATTACTGCATATATCTGGATTAAATTTGTTTAAAATTGTAAAAGAAAACGAATCAACCATGCTTCTCAATAAAGCTTCAGAAAAAAATCAGTCATTTAATGCACAACAATGTTAGCTTGTGCAAAATCATTTCCAGCGATGAATTCCCACAAAAAAAACAAATTGTAAGCATTTTGCACAGAGAGTGGTAGGTGACTGCAATAAGATGCCAGGTGAGGTGCTGAAAAAAGGTACAGTTGTGATGTTCAAGAGGCATTGAGACAGACACATGGACAGGCAAGGCAGGAGGAATCGAGGGAAATGGACCATGCGCAGATAGATGGGACTGGTTTAGATAGGTATCATTGTTGCATGGAGACGGTGAACCAAAGGGGCTTGTTCCTGCACTGTACAGTTCTATGTTTTATATTCTTTGGAAGCAAGTTTCAAAAATGTGTTTTTTTAATGTCTCAAATGCACAAACCTGAGTGGACTTCAATCAGCCTTGGGACGGCACAGCGGTAGATTTGCTGCCTTACAGCGGCAGAGACCCGGGTTCAATCCTGACGACGGATGCTGTCTGTATGGAGTTTATATGTTCTCCCTGTGACTGCATGGGGTTTTTTTCCGGTTGCTCCAGTTTCCTCCCGCACTCCAAAGACATGCAGATTAGCAGGCTTGGTAAAATGATACATTGTCCCTAGTGTGTAGGATAGTGCTAGTGTGCGAAAATTGCTGGTCGGCACGGACTCGGTGGGCTGAAGGGCCTGTTTTCGCACTGCATCTCTAAAGCCTAAAATAAAGTCTAATGCATTAACGACAGTTCAATCAGATCATATTATGAAGAAAAAAGGAGCAGAAACACCAGAGAGCAAGGGAGGAGGCAAGTGTCATGACAATTATGAATAATGACTGACGACATAAATGAAGCAGTAGGGCAGGTGCGTGTTTAAGTGAGTGGGTGCACACGTGTGTATCAAGCTGCATACACGCATGAATAAACATGTTTTCTTTTGACCTTTGATCTTCTGTTTTTATCTATCCTCCCTTTGCAGTGAATTTCTGGGCTTGTTCTTCAGCTGACCTGTTGATGAACTTGTTTTACTTTTCTCTTTCGCCAGGTGGAAAATCTCAAGCTTACACCTTGCAAAGGAGAACAGGTCAGAGCTCTCTGTTTAGGCATCTTGCGTTCCTTTTAATTAATTGCATTCCAAATTTGTGGTGATGTGGGTTTCATTGCAATTTTTCATTCAGATAAATAAATAAGTGGCTTATTGACCATTCAACAGTGCTGATGCAGCAGTGGAGTTGCTGCCTTAAGGGCCTGTTCCACTAGGTGATGCTTTAGGCGATTGTCGGCGACTGTCATAGTCATAGCAGGTTGCGGAAAAACCGGCGACTGACTATATGGGCCTGTCCCACTTAGGGTATTTTTTAGGCGACTGCCGGCGACTACGCCAATGGAATTCACCGAAGTCAGCACCGGTGACAACCTACGTTACCTGGCGACAACCTACGCCATCCTGGCGACAACCTACTACAACCTACGACAGCACCTACGTCCGGAGAAGGCAAGCTACGACAGGCCGATGGTCGCCGACTGTCGCCGAAAAAATTGCCTAAGTGGGACAGGCCCTTTATAATGCCAGAGACACGGGTTCAATCCTGACTATGGGTGCTGCCTGTACGGAGTTTGTATATTCTCCCTATGTCCCTGGATGCTCAGGTTTCTTTCCACACTTCAAAGGTGTACAGGTTTGTAGGTTAATTGACTGGTAAAAATTGTAAATTGTCCTTAGTGCATAATGTGTGCTAGTGTAACAGGGATCGCTGGTCGGCATGGACTCGGTGGGCCAAAGGGCCTGTTTCTGCGTTGTGTCTGTGAACTAAGCTGAACAGCCATGTTTATGACTAGTGACATGCAAGTTCTGTTTGGCATGCAATTTGGAATGTGAATGTATGGCTGTTCTGACAGGCATTCAATAAATCGTGGCAAACATATGCTTGTTTGCTTGTTGGCCAATTGGAAACCTTATCTCGTGGTGGCAGTAAAGATACAGTAGTTCAGAGATTTCAGTTATAAAGTTGATTTCTCAGGGACAAGTTTGCCTGCTACTGCTGTATGCACAGAGGTCAGATTATCATAGGTTTCTGCCAAAAAGTCTCTTGCTGCAGAGCAACATTGTGATTTATACAGTGTATTTGAGACTATGGCCATACATGATAAAGATGAAAGGTGCAAAATCACTGATGTCCTTCAGAGACCATATATTTGTAATGACAGCACCTGCTCGGATAATCTGTACACCCACTTCAGCGAGAAAATTCCACCGAGTCCTCCATGATACTGAGCTGATTCCTCTCCTCATGAACCGCCTTTCTGGAGACAAGCTGTCAGAATTCATCAAAGTTACTGTCTTACCTGGGCATTCAGTCGAATAATATGCTTAAATGCCTCTGGGATTTAGGAGGAGAACGAGCCTGAGGCCAGCTCGCACAAACACACAAAAAAAAACAGCATTAACTCCTGTGGAATGCAGCAAAGCAGGCTTCATGTTCTCAAAGGCCTTAGGCCCAACTGAAGAAGCAACCAGGTTTAACCTGCCCTTTTCCCCTTCGTGGAGAACGCAAATGCTAATTTTTCTTTTAGCTGCCTTTAAAAAAAATGGCATTGTGATCGCAATCTTGCTAAGAAGCTTAAAAAGGTGCGTAAGTATTTACTAAGTTAATGCAAAGCTCACAAGGGCGCAAAATCCTATTAACAGTTGAGCACAAATAATTACCTTCTACCTTGAAAATAAATTGCAGAACCTAGCAAGTTGACACTACTACAAAAATGCAATTCTGCTTCAATGTTTCCTACCTGAACCTTGTAATAAACTTTCTCAACAAAACTAAACATTATGGTTATGAAGTGACAGTAAGGGCATAGATACGAGGAAAGGAATAGTTTTCATCCCAAAATTCACTCATAATCCTAGTTTTTTTTGGCATTATTCAATTTTAAATCTTTATTTTTTCCCCCTGAGTAAAACACAAATGTAAGCATTTACATATCATTTAGCATCACTACAGAAGCAGGACAGTATATTGTGTAGGAAAGAACTGCAGATGCTGGTTTAAACTGTAGACACAAAAAGCTGGAGTAACTCAGCAGGGCAGGCAGCATCTCTGGAGAGAAGGAATGGGTGATGTTACGGGTCAAGACCCTTCTTCTGTAAATGCTCAGTCACACCTGAAATTACGTCATCCCCTGTGTTACATTGGAGCAAAGTAGGAGTGGGGATGGGGGGAGGGGGGGGGGGGGTGTGGCTGGGGGACCGGGGGTTGGGGTGTGTGTGGGAGAAACTGGTTAATCTTTCATCCTTTAGGCTTCTCATTAAAACATTGTGCCACTCCCCTCAACCCTCTATCTTGTCGATCTCCAAGACATTTCTTAATTCTACCATTTGCCCACTCACTCACCCCAAGCTTTGGCTGCATTACTCCCCCTGAACTGAATTGTGAGCAAATGTGGGCACCATATCTGAGGAAGGATGTGTTGGCTCTGGAGAGGGTCTCGAGGAGGTTTACAAGAATAATCCCGGGAATGAGTAGGTTTGTTGGCACTGGGCCTGTACTCGCTAAAGTTTAGAAGAACGAGGGGGTACCTCATTAAAATGTACAGAATAGTGAAAGACTTGGATAGAGTGGATGTAGAGAGGATCTTTCCACTAGAGTCTAGGTCTAGAGGTCATAGCCTTAGAAGTAAATGACGTTCTTTTAAGAAAAAAATGAGGATACATTTATTTATTCAGAGGGTGGTAAATCTGTGGAATTCTTTGCAACAGAAGGCTGTGGAGGCCATCAGTGATTATTTTTAAGGCAGAGACTGCGGGAGTACGGGTAGCCTAGTTCACCTATTCCATCGCTAGTGGGTCGACCAGTGACTGCAGACTTGGTGCCTGAGAGCACCACGGTCACACGCAAGCTCACTAGAAAGTCTGCACGGCCCACAGACTCGGATGAGTCGGGCCAGGAGGGTTCCCCTCCAGGAATGGATGCCGTTTTTGCACGGTTGTCCAAAATGGAGCTCCTAAAGGAGAGGATGCTCCATCAAGATACACTCCGGCAGGAGGAGATGTGTCTACGCCGGCCTATGGGAGAGCCCGTGCCAGCAGCGCCTGAAACAGGGCTCCCTCTTGGAGGAATGGGAGCTTAACGGGTCAGTTTGATTCTGGCGCCGTGTCTGTGGATATAGCTATGATCATACCGCAAGGCACATTTCAAAATTAATTGTTTGAGGAGAAGCGCCATCCACCCTACCATCAACCCAACATTTGTGGCGTTGTGTAAACCCAGCAACATTCAGCCACCAAATCTGCTGTTTGGGGAAGACCTTGCGAAAAGAGTTAAGGAGCTCGACGACGAGGCAAGAATGGTGGGACTGATTAAAGTACCGATGGTCAGCAGAACGGTTCGGCGGCAGTTCCCCTACAGACGGGTTGCAGAGACCGGATCCGGTCAAGGAACAAGCCGGCCATTCACTAATGTGCGCAGCTGCCGCACTCCAACTGGGGCACGAGCAAACATGCCTTTTCCCACCAGAAACCGGGGGCAGCAAATTCCACTGGTAACCATGGAGGTAGGTGGGTCTGGTTCTTATAGGAATATATTAAATGAAAAACACCTACAAGTTGGGGGGAGATTACACTTGTTTCTAAAGGAATGACATGAGATAACATCAGATCCGTTTATACTGTGCAGTATACAAGGTTTTCAAATTGAATTCCTTCCCAATTTGTGTCCACCCACTCAGCATGTTCCAAGCTGGACACTCATTTTCTTACAAAAAGAGAATATGGAGGTACAGGCTGAACTTGAAAAATTATACAAAAAAGGGGTAATTGAGAAGTCAGTTCGACAGCTCCACCAATTCGAGTCTAATATTTTTCCTAGGTCAAAAAAGGATGGAGGATGTAGAATCATCCTCGACCTGACGAGCCCTAACCCCTTTATATAGTATAAACATTTCAAAATGGAAACTTTTGTTACTGCCGAACAACTGGTTTCCAGAAGATGTTATATGACATGTTTCAATCTTAAAGATGCATATTACTCAGTGCCTGTTCATAGGGACGAAAGGAGATATTTGAAATTTAGCTGGATGAGTCAATAATGGCAATTCAAAGCACTGCCTAATGGATTAACTTCAGCCCCTAGATTATTTATGAAACTGTTAAAACCAGTACTGGGGCTATTCCAGTTTCAGGGTCATATTGTAATGGCCTATTTGGATGATATTTTAATCATAGGAGAGACTCAGGAAACAGCTGAATCGTCCATTTCAGCTGTTAAGTTCAATTTTGAGAGATTGGGGTTTCTCGTTCATCCAGATAAAACCAAATTAACACCAGTCAGAGTTATTGATTATTTGGGATTCACTATTAACTTAAATCACATGTCAGGGGCAAAAGGCTAGGGTTCATTGAAGGCTGTAACAAGCTCATAGAGGAGCAACAACCTTAAATTAGACAGGTGGCTAGCTTGATTGGCAAATTAGTGGCTGCTTTTCCAGCTGTGCTGGTTGGACCTTTGCATTACCAAAATTTACAATGTGAAAAGGAACAGGCACTCAGATACATACAGGTCATTATGACAGGCCCATGCAATTACCAGCTGAAGCCATTGCTGGCGTGCACTGGTGGATAATGAACATCTCAGGTTGTTCCAGTAAAATTCTGGTTGACCATCCTTCCATTGTCTTACAGACTGATGTCAGTGCTCTAGTTTGGGGTGCTACTGATACCATTTCTAGCTGTGGAGGCAGATGGAATATGCATGAGGCACCTCTTCTGCAATCACATGGGATTAACTATTTAGAGGTTTTGAGAGCATTTTATGGGCTTAAGGCTTATTGATCTACTAAGTGTCACTTGCATGTTAATCAGATGGCTGGAATCAAGTCGGAATCTTGTGATAGATTGGCTAATGTGATTTATTACCAGAAACATTTGGCTTTCAGCTATCTGCCTACCAGGTAGATTCAACATAGTGGCAGACACCAGGTCACGCAAATTCAATGACAACACAGAATGGATGTTGAATCATGAGGTATTTAATGACGTTGTTGCTCGGTATGGGATGCCAGATATTGATTTGTTTGCATCCAGACTCAACCACCAGTTACTTAAATATGTTTCATGGGGCAGTAGCAGTTGATGCATTCTCGTTACATTGGGGTGGAATGTTTTTATTTGCATTTCCTCCATTTTGCCTCATCAGTCGGTGTCTGCTCATGATCAAGCAGGACCTCTTCAGGAGTGTTGGTGTTACCCGACTGGCCTACTCAGCCATGGTTCCTTCTCGTTTTGGAGATAATTACACAGCCCCTTATGACTGTTCCCAAACGTAGTGACCTACTGGTGCACCCTGTAACTGGTGATCAACATCCTTTACATGACCATATTGATCTGTTAATTTGCAGATTCTGAGAAGACCATACCTGGGGCGAGGACTATCCAATCGAACTGTGGATATGATCATTGCAGCCTGGAGGGATAGTACCCAAAAGCAGTACATCTCTCATGTCAGGAAATGGGAGGTGTTCTGCTTATGGGAGAATATTACATATCACACGGCATGCATCTCAGATGTGCTAGAATTCCTGTCAACTTTCTATTTTGATGAAGGGTTAAGCTATAGTAAGATCAATACAGCCAGGAGTGCCCTGTCCTCATACTTGTGGATGGAATCAGAACAACATTCTATTGGGTCTCACCCTCTAATATCTCGATTTATGAAGGGAATTTTTAATTCCAATCCCCCCAGGCCCAGGTATTTGGTAATCTGGGATGTAAGCGTGGGAATCGCGCTGCTTCGTCAGTGGACTCCTGTCACATCCCTGCCTTTGGCCAAAGTCACCATGAAGGTAGTCATGCTCATGGCACTGGTTTCAGCACAACGGGTGCAGACATCGCAGAAGCTGCTGCTAGACAGGATGGTAGCGTCTGCAGATACCATTACGTTTTACAGTTATGATCTACTCAATCAGAGCAGACCAGGGGTGACAGGGTGTAAGATCATTTTTTCGGCATATCCCACGGATTCACGACTATGTGTGGTGTCACACTTGCTATATTATATCAAGGCCACCAAAAGCCTCAGAGGTGTGGAATCAGCATTATTTATTAGCCACAAAAAAACGCATAGGAAAGTGTCGGTTCAGACCATTTCAAGGTGACTGAAGCAGGTTCTGGTTTGTGCAGGCATTGACACTGATAATTTTAAATCTCATTCCACCAGGGTGGCATCAACGTCAAAGGCCAGGGCAATGGACGTCCCCCTCGACCATATCCTCGCGGCCGCAGGACGGTCAAGTGAATTAACCTTTCAAAAATTCTATCACAAACCGATTGCCGAACCAGGAGTATTTGCCCATTCAGTTTTGAGTTCTGTTTTGTAGATTCCCCCTGGGACAGAGGGGTTGCTATTGCTTTTTCTTTATTAAAATAAACTGTTAATACGTTCAAATCGATGGTTTAACGTCATGGTTTAATGAATTGTTAATTACGTTAACTCATGTGACTCCGAAGTAAAATAGTAAGATTAAACGAGAACTTACCAGTTTGAAGTTTGATCTTTATTTTATGAGGAGTTGCGATGAGTGATTACGTGCCCGCCACTCCCAACCCTCATATCACAAGGTCGTCTGGTAGGGCTATGTTTCTAATCTTACTATGTTACTTCAATTACTGTTATCTGTGTTTCACACCACTGCTTTGAAGATCGACGCGCATGCGGACTGGCGGGGTTCTTCGCGTAATCACTCATCGCAACTCCTCATAAAATAAAGATCAAACTTTAAACTGGTAAATTCTCGTTTAATCTTACTATTATCCTACATGAATATACATTAAAGATTACACAGAAAACTATTATAGGTGTGCGATGTATGTTAAGAAAGTCAAGATTGCATGTGTGACAGGCAGAAATTAAGAGTTCTTTTCTCCCATTAGGTGGAAATTAATTACTTTGGTTACAGTTCCTGACTCTGTGAACTACATCCACAACCCAGGTTTATCTTTGAATTACAATTTCTGTTTTGTATTTGGAGTATATGACAAGTAAAGTGGGACTCATTATCTCCTGGAGATGACTGTCACATTGATCAAAGTTCCCAAAATGGCCCACTTTGCAAGAAGTTCAAAAACTTCAATTTCATGCATTTTAAAACCAGATTATTTCAAACAACAACCACAACCCCTGACCAGATGAGCCTTGAATATGCATGAGTATGTGTGCATGCAATTGTTCCAGGCAGTGTCGTTTGTAACACTGCTAGCGGGCAAGAATTTATTAACAGCAAAATCTATACATTTACAGTACATGTCATTTGGCATCATTTATTCTTGGCACGAATAAAGTTATTCCAATGTCAAAAGTAATATTACCCTGCAGGTTGTCGAAGAATTATACAAGTGCTTCCTCGAAGGATAATGCAAATGTACATGTTTTGTATATAGAATATATATCTATATTACTAAAAGTCTGATCTTGACCGCTTTTGGCTCGCTGTGCTGTGATTTCCAAGAGAATGCCGCCACCTAGGGCCGTCATCTTTGGCCAGCTCGCACAGAGCCCCACTCCGTCTTCCTGGGCCAGAGGATTTTTCCCATCGATGGAAATCAGAGAGATATTAATGTTTTTAACAAATTCCCCATTCTCTCTGCCCCCGCTGGAGGGAAGGGGAGGGTCTATAAAACCAGGAAGTGGTGTGCTTCTGCAAGATGGAGGAACCAGAGGATCATGTCTCTTTGAGCTCTGAATAGCACTGAACACATGTCTACACAACTGCGAAGAGCCCTTAATGTGGTTTGAAAATGAAAATATGGTTGGTTTGAAGTAAAAAGGCACTGCCTGCAAATGTTTGTTTCGGGGGTTTGGGTTAAAGTGCAAAGGCACTACTGCAAATGGTGGCTTGGGTGCTTTGGCTTGAAGTGAAAAGGCACTGCTGCAAATGGTGGCTTGGGTGCTTTGGTTAACTTCCTGTTTACACTCTATATTGAATTTAAATAAAACGCTACCACTTACGGCTGTGATATTTGGCCATCTTACTCATTCCACCTCTGCTCAGCAGGTGCAGAGGATTCTTCCCATCAATGAAAAATAAAAGTGTTATTAGTGTTTAAAAAATGTTGAGAATCTCTCTCCTGTCATGAAGGCCACATCTTTTCCGGTGGAAGGGGGAGGGGTGTAAAATCCAGAAGTGTGGGTGTGGCTCAGTCTCTGCATGATGGGGGAGGGAGAGGTCACGACTCTGTCTGAACTGTGAATAAACAATGCACTGAATGACTAATGAACTGTGAGTTTGGTGTTTTGTGTGGTTTTATGATGGTTTCACCCTGCTTGAAATGGTATGAAACTGCATTTGAATGTGGTGGCGTTGCACCCTGCATGAAATGGTATGAAGCTGCATTTGAATTTGGCGGCCTTGCACCATGCTTGAAGTGTTATGAAACTACACTTGAATTTGGTGGCCTTGCACCATGCTCAAAGTGGTAAGAAACTGCACTTGAATTTGGTGGCCTTGCACCCTGCTTGAAATGGTAGGAAAATGGATTTCAATTTGGTGGCCTCGCACCCTGCTTGAACTGGAATTTCAAGGAATAGCCATGAGTCAACTGCCAGCCCACCAGCCATGAGTGAGCTGCCAGCACATCAGGCTTGAGGGACTGAGCTGCCATCCCAAGTACCCATACCAGCGCTCCAGAAAGCCCCCCCACTGGCCACCAATATTGGAATTGGTGGAGAGGTGGAATATTGCGTCGGGGGACCAGCCCTCCCGTGTGAACATGGGACATTTGAATAATATAGAGAGCTGAATTGAAATATTGCTATGCCCCTTTGATGCACGGAACACAGGTGGGATTGGCTTCATAAAAAGGTTAAACTCGATATTGTCTTTGAAAAGAGCAAGAATTAAGGACAGAAAGAACATTCTTAATTCTTATAATGTTGAAGTTTATAAAGTTTGTATTCAAAAGGTGAAGTCAAAGTTGTACGAAATAAAATTTGTGGAAAAGAACTGCATATGCTGGTTTAAATCAAAGATAGTGACAAAATGCTGGAGTAACTCAACGGGACAGGCAGCACCTCTGGAGAGAAGGGATGGGTGACATTTTGAAAAAGGGTCTCAAGCCGAAACGTCACCCATTCCTTCTCTCCAGAGATGCTGCCTGTCCAGGAATTTGGGTCTATCTTGTACAAAACAAAGTTAATCTTAATAGCTGTCAGTTGTTAGGTATTTTCTTCCTGCAATTTAAAATATACTGCCCCATCCAAATTTCCTTTGTATTGTTTATTTAAGATGCAGAAAGGCACCACCTGCAAGCAAAATCATTTGCACTTAACCAGTTGTAAATACAATCTCACTTTCAAATCAGATAATCATGGTGTAGGATATTGATTCTATCTCCTTACACATCATTTGGCTGGGCTACAAAATAATGTGGTTTGACGGCTCATCAAGAAACATAGGTTCCTATAATTAGTACAACACATTATCATGCAATTAACACAGCATGAATATACACCAGGTGTCTGATGCTGGAACAATTGGTCAGGCAAGCAATCAGCAATATGGTCCCCTGCTTCAGATTTCTCAACTCTACTTTTTGGTTAGGTTCTTGAACTGGTTTGATGGATACGGGCCAAATGCGGGCAGGTGGGACGAGTATAGATAGGGCATCTGGTTAGCATGGACAAGTTGGGCCGAAGAGTATGTTTCCATGGTCGATGACTCTATGACTATGACTCTGATCAAAATGTTAAGTCAATACAGGCCAAGGGCAACATTGGTTTCATCATGCAGAGTTACCCTCCAATTTTCTCCATTCATTCATCACCGTAGATGCCATGTTCCAATGGCTTTCCAGGTTAATTGGTTATCTCATTCACCAGTGAGCCAATTGCAAACTTACAGACCCCTCCTATGACTAACAATCCTATGACGTTCCCTATCCTGCCCTTACTCGGAAGTCATCTCACTACATTAGGTATTTCCCCCGAGATATAACCATGTATATGCACCATTTATCACTATTAATTGTCTTGATACCACATTGGTCATCCAGCAGTGTGCTCCCTCACCTCTGTAGAGGAATGGGGCCAACATTGGAACCATCGAACTTGACTTACATTTTCAAGCATCAACTGGAACACATCTTTTAATGGTTTAAGTTAAAAAAGATAATTTCTTTGTTCTTATCCTTGCTCTTACATGACCCTCCCTCATTACAAAATCATATGAGGAACAGATCGGCTAGAAGCACAAAGTCTCTTGCCCAGAGTAGGGGAATCAAGAATCAGAGGACAAAGGTGTAATGTGAGGGAGAAAAGATTTAATAGGAACCTGAGGGGTAATTATTTCACACAAAGCGTGGTCGGTGTATTGAATGAGCTGCCAGAGGTGGTAGTTGAGGTAGGTACTATTGCAACATTTAAGAAACACTAGACTAAGTGGGACCCGTTGGGTCCCATGTTCACAAGGGAGGGCTGGTCCCCCAACGCAATATTCCACCTCTCCACCAATTCCAATATTGGTGGCCAGTGGAGGAAGGGGGGGGGGGGGGGGGGTTCTGGAGCGCTAGTATGGGTGTTGTGGGCCGAAGGAACAGGTTTCCAAAGGGCTAGTATGGACAATGTGGACTGAATGGATTCATGGGCTGGCAGCTCAGATACTCAGGCTGGGTGGGCAGGCAGTTCAGTCACTCAGGCCTGGTGGGTTGGCAGATCAGTCACTCAGGGCTGGTGGGCTGGCAGATCACTTACGGCTATTCCTTGAAATTTCATTTCAAGCAGAGTACAGGCCACCAAATTCAATTTCTTAGCATTTCGGGCAGAGTGCAGGCCACCAAACTCAATGTCATAGCATTTCAGGCAGAGTGCAAGCCACCAAACTCAATTTCATAGCATTTCAGACAGAGTGCAGGCCACCAAACTCAATTTCATAGCATTTCAGGCAGAGGGCAGGCCACCAAACTCAATTTCATAGCATTTCCAACAAACTCAATTTTGTAGTATTTACGGCAGTGTGCAGGCAACCAAACTCAATTTCTTAGCATTTCGAGCAGAGTGCAGGCCACCAAACTCAATCCTGTAGCATTTCGGGCAGAGTGCAGGCCACCAAACTCAATCCCGTAGCATTTTGGGCAGAGTGCAGAAAACCAAACTCAATCCCGTAGCATTTCAGGTGGATTGTAATCCAGCAAACTCAATCCCGTAGCATTTCGGGCAGAGTGCAGGCCACCAAACTCAATCCCGTAGCATTTCATGCAGAGTGCAGGCCACTAAACTCAATTTCAAAGCATTTCCGGCACAGTGCAAGCTACCAAACTCAATTTCATAGCATTTCAGGCAGAGTGCAGGTCACCAAACTCAATTTCATAGCATTTCAGGCAGAGTACAGGCAACCAAACTCAATTTCATAGCATTTCATAGCATTTCAAGCAGAGTGCAGGCCACCAAATTGCCAAACAACTCATTGCATTTTCATTAAGGGCTAACAAATCATTTATTGCAAGTACATTGTAGACTCACAGTTCAGTTGATTCACAGCTTAGAATCGCAGTAGTGGATTCTGCCTCACGATCTTCCGGAGTAACTGAATCACGTCAGGTATCTGGGGTTTTATTGTCCTCCCCCCTCCCCTGGAAGGGGCGTTATCTTCATCATGGTGATTGACAGGCGAGAGGACCAATCAGCTGATCTCAAGATTTTTTAAACACTCATAACTTTTTTATTTTTAATCGATCGGAAAAATTCACGACGCTGCCTCAGCGGAGGGTGGCCAAAAAGCATAGCGATATATGGTAGCATTTTTTCTAAAATCAATATACATGGCAGACAGGAAGTGGTCAAGATGAAACTTTTAGTTATATTGTAGGTATGTTACAATACTTACCTTCAGCGGCGCTGCAGTTCTGCCGTTGGCCATGTGCGCGACTTTGCCGCCTTTGAGGGGGGGGCAGTATTAAAATGTTGTTTTCTCCTGCCTGTCGGAGACGATCTTTCTCAGGCTGTTAAGCTAATGAAGAATAATCGATCCGACTTGCATTCTCGAAAGTTTTTTTAAAAAATCGCGGGACAATTTAATCCCGGGAGTAAAATAAAAAAGCTACTTCTAACGCAGTCAACGCCAACAATGGGACGGATCTCACGTAGGGGACAAAACATAAGGTAAGTCGTCTATTTTACATATAAACTTGCTTCTTAGGATTACTTTAATCCACATTTCATTGGCGAAAATGTGATTATGGCCCCATATGAACCGGCAGTGTTTTTCCTGCCGATATGAGGTTCAAATTCACCACAACCGCAACGTTCCAAACGATCGCGTTCCACAAAAACCCACTCGCAAGATGATTTAAATACCCATTAATTTACAGGAATTAAATACTAAATTCCTTCCATTTGGCCTATAAATTCAGTTGCTCTGAGGTTAAGTGTGAGGAGTGAACTTGCTGATCCGCTAATGATGATAATGATAATAATGATGATGATGATGATGATGATCTGGGTCATAAATCAGGCCTGGTTCTATTCACCAGAGAGAGCATGACAGTGAACCAAAACTCTCAAGGAGGTAAGAGTGGGCACCAGCTCTCTATCCTTCGCCTGATGGAGACACAAGGAACATCAGATGCTGGAATCTTGAAGAAGAGTTCCGACTCGAAACGTTGCCAGAGCAGTCCCTCCACAGATGTTGCCTGACTCGTAGAGTTCCTCCAGCACTTTTTTCACCGGACAGTATCTGTTTTGTGACTCGACTCTGATGGCCATTTTGATTCTGCTGAGCGAGTTTATGTACATTAATGGTTCAGAAATCAATATTGTGCATTTATTCCTGATATATATACAAAACATTGAAATGTTATTTCGGAGATGATAACTATAATTTACACTAGATAACACTTCAACATGAAACAAAATAAACATATCACACATTTCTGCTTTCATGATATCATTTTTGGACTAAATAAAAAATATATATACCAAAGTGTTTTGTGTGGCATTCAGACATGAGTTGATCATAGATTGTGAGTCAACATATAAGCACGTGAACTTGCAATGATTTCAGGGTTTATAGTTTTTAACTTACATAAATTGGAACTAAAGTGGATATGAATGGATTTGGATTTGCGTTCATATCACCAATTCATCAAAGGAAAAATGTAACATCTGGTGTCCTTTGACTAATAGTTTCACAGTTAGGAGTGTTTATTCTAATGGATAATCCAGCTGTACAGCTGATAGCTAAATACCATGATCTTTAAAATCAGAGCTCATGCACATCCTCTGTTTAAGTCATGCATCGATTGGCAGCTGTGTTTTCAGCTGTAGTGTCTATAAACACTGGCATTGCCTTCCTTACTCTCTGCTATTCTACATCGCTCCTACCTAAAGGGATTCCATGAAATCTATCTTTTAGCCCAAACATTTTCTATCATTCTCATTTCTTCGAGTCATGAAGTCATAAATTAAAATGGCATAAACATTGGCCCTTCAGCCCAACTCCTCCATGCCAACCAAGATCCCCTATCTAATCTCGTTCCATTTGCACGTTTTTGGCCCATATGCCTCTAAACCTTTTCTATTCATGTACCTGTCAAAATATTGTTTAAATGTTGTTATAGTACCTGCCTTGACAATTTCCACTGGCAAATCGTTCCATATACCCACCACCCTACATATAAAATAGTTGCCTCTCAAGTTCCTATTAAATCTTTCCCCTCTCACATTAAACCAATGCCCTCTCTTTCGTGATACCCCTACCCTGGGGAAAAAAGCAATTCTGTGCAATCACCCTATCTATTCCCCTCATGATTCTACACAACTCCATAAGATCACCTCTCATCCTCCTGTGCTCCAGAGCATGAAGTTTTAGCCTGTCCAATCTCTCACTGTAGTGCAGGTTCACGAGTCCTGGAAACATCCAAGTACATAGTCTCTGCATGCTTTTCCAGCCTAAGACATCTTTCATGTGGCAAGGCAATCAAAACTGAACACAAAACTCACAGTGTGGCCTCACCAGCATCTTGTAGAACTATAACAACCGTAACACAATATCTTCTTACGTGGCACAGTATCAAATATATTTGGTACTGCTCGATAAAGTCCCTTGCTACACTTTACTACATCAGCAGAATGAAGTAAAAATGCAGTTACATCCATTGACTTACTAGTTTATAAGAGTCCCAAGCATATTAATTACAGCATTGAACTCATAATGCTCAAATTTGTAGATGGTGTAAGCACATAAGTCTTACATTTATCTATTTTCTAACTAGCAATATTTTAATTAAATATAAAATAATTCTAATTCCACAGAGTGTATTTTTAATTTACAATGTTTCTCTGAATAGTAAAGAAGTTCCCAGTGAAGCAACGATGTACTCGCAGTTCTTCCAATCTAGTTTATTGCATTTGGTGCTCACAGTGTGGTCTCCACATTGCAGAAGCCAAATACAGCTTGGGTAGCCACTGCTAAGTCTACAGCAGAGAGCCTGGGCCTCCATTACCTGTGACTTTGACCCTCTGTTACACACCCAGTTTGATCTGTCTGTTTGTGGCCTCCAGCATTCTGCCAATGAAACTCAAACAGACAGAGGGCCCCGAGCTCCGATGTACCCGCTACGTACATTCCACGTACTTACCACAATTTTTTTTTCAACTTGGGAGAGCTCTTGGGTAAACTCGTACAGTGGGACAGGCCCTTAACATAAAGCACAATTCTTCACAGTTACAGATTTAGAAATCTAAATTAAAACGTGGAAGTGACTCCACTGGGATATGAAACATTGCTTTATCTGACCGCAAGCAATCGTATGACGAGTATCTTACTGACTCATAGACTGAAATTACATTTCAGATTTTCTGAAAATGCAAACAAATTTACATGTGAGTTGTGTACTCTGTAATATCACTTTGGGGTACAAAGTGCAGCAGTGTGTTTTATTTATTGAGATCCTGTTAGACTCTAAATTATATGTCAACATCAGAACATCACTGCCTCCAGACTGAAAGTTAGTCCATCCGGTGTAAATTTAGAATGCTAAATTATAGAATGGATGTGGCTCCACTGAAGTGAGGAGATGCTGTTTGGGCCACCATCGGAGATAGCCATTGTGAGGAGGTCTTCACTGAGTCACCAGCTCATATTACTGTATTTGCTTCTATTTTCAAAGAGGAAAATCATAGCTGAAATGCAGTGCAAGGACTTTCAGGTTTTAAACATATGTGAGATGGGCATAGCATGTTAACAAAGCTTTGCAATGTGATTCAGTGTCCAAGTGTACACATTGAACAGCAACGCGTGAGAAGTCCAAAACGGGCTTCAAATCTACTTCCGCTGGGATTTAACCCTTATATTGCCTGTTCAGAGATATGGGGCTGGAAATTGTAGACACAAGGAACTGCAAATGCTGCAACCTTACATAGAACACACAAAGTGCTGGAGTAACTCAACGTGTCAAGCAGCATCTCTGGCGGACATGGACAGGTGACATTATGGTCAATATTCAGAGTAGCAAGGTAGGGAAAGCTGGAAAGAAAAAGGAGGGGCAGGACAAAGCCTGGCATTGGATACAGGTGAGGGTTTGTAGGATTGTCAAGTAGGTTAACAAAGGCTAGATTAAAAAAAGGTTTCAAGGAGATTGATGACACTGGCAAGGTCACATTTATTCCAAATACATTGTTGCTGGAATGCTGCCTGAGCCGTTTAGTTTTAGACTTTAGACTTTAGTGATACAGCATGCAAACATGCCCTTCAGCACGTTCAGCCCACAGAGTCTTGCCGAACAGCGATCACCCCATACACTAACACCATCCTACAGACTAGGGGCAATTTACAATTTTATCTAAGCCAATTAACCTGTACGTCTTTGGAGTGTGGGAGGAAACTGGAGCACCTGGAGAAAGCCCACGCGGTCATAGGGAGAACGTACAATCTCCATACAGACAGCACCCATAGTTAGGATCAAACCCGGGTCTGGCACTGTAAGGCAGCAACTCAACTGCTGCGCCACTGTGTCACCCTGCAGTTCCTCCAGAACTTTGTATTGTGTTGGGCTTGGAATTGTACAGCATACCTAAGGTACTTTTGGACAAATGATCCCTGCAAGAGAGTCCACCCATTAAATGGGTGTTGAAATTTGTCATCTGAGTAGAAGGCTTGTCATACCAAAAGGAAGAAATATCATGATCAATATCACGATATCAAGCTGAAAAATATCACGACCCCCCTGCTGGATCCTATGCAGTTTGCATATCGAGCCAGTAGATCTGTGGATGATGCAAGTCAACCTGGCCTGCACTTCATCCTACATCACCTAGACCGCCAGGGGACCTATGCGAGGATCCTGTTTGTTGATTTTAGCTCTGCATTCAACACCATTGTGCCAGAGCTACTACACTCCAAACTTCCCGAGTTGACTGTGCCTGAACCCCTCTGTTAGTGGATCACCAACTACCTGACAGACAGGAAGCAGCATGTGAGGCTGGGAAAGCACATCTCAGACCCGCAAACGCTCAGCAGAGGAACACCGCAAGGCTGCGTACTCTCTCCTCTCCTCTACTCTCTCTACACCAACGACTGCACCTCAACAGACACCTCTGTCAAGCTTCTCAAGTTTGCGGACTCTGATTGGACTGATCCAGGATGGGGAGGAATCTGCCCACAGACAGGAGGTGTCACAGCTGGCGTCCTGCTGCCATCGCAACAACCTGGAGCTCAATGCTCTTAAGACAGTGGAATTGATTGTAGACTTTAGGAGAGCTCCCCCTCCCCTCACCCCACTCACCATCAACAACACCACAGTCACATTTGTGGAGTCTTTTAAGTTTCTGGGAACCATCATCTCCAAGGACCTTAAGTGGGGGGCTACCATCGACTCCACAGTCAAAAAGGCACAACAGAGGATGTACTTCCTACGGCAGCTGAGGAAGCCCAATCTGCCACAGGCAATGATGGTCCAATTCTACACGGCCATCGTAGAGGAGGTTCTCATCTTCTCCATTATGGTCTGGTTTGGCTCAGCCACCAAACACGACACCTGGAGGCTGCAGCGAATCATCCGATCAGCAGTGAAGGTTATTGGCTGCAACCTTCCATCCATTGATGAACTATAGACTGCAAGGGCCAGGAAGCGAGCGGGCAAGATCATCTCTGACCCCTCTCACCCTGGCCACAAACTCTTTGAACCACTTCCCTCTGGAAGGCGACTCCGGATTGTCAAAGCTACCACAGCCAGACATAAAAACAGTTTTTATCCACGAGTAGTTGCTCTACTCAACAGCCAAAAATCTGTCGCCTCTCTTTGATCTGGTATTTTGTTGGTTCACATGCTCGATCAATGGCGTTTTATCATTAATGTTTTATTAATATTAATGTTTAGTGTTTTCTGAGTCACTCGTAACTGTCACTGTTTGTCATGTTGTTACTTGTGGGCGGAGCATCAAGGCAAATTCCTTGTATGTGAATACTTGGCCATTAAACGTACTTACTTACTTACTTACCTATGTTGGAAAAGAATGCTTGTAATATTAATATATCTTCATTCTTTCGTCAAGTTCCTCCTGCTGTCTAATATGAACCTTGAATAAGAATTTTTTTCCACAATGGAGACTATTGTTTTGAATAATAAAAAGGAGAAGTATAACAGGATCTGGGGATCCTTGTTCATCAGTCAATGAAAGTAAGCATGCAGGTACAGCAGGCAGTAAAGAAAGCAAATGGCATGTTGGCTTTCATAACGAGAGGAGTTGAGTATCGGAGCAAAGAGGTCCTTCTGCAATTGTACAGTGCACTATTGAGAACACACCTGGAATATTGTGTGCAGTTTTGATCTCCAAATTTGATGAAGGACATTCTTGCTATTGAGTGGTTCACAAGGTTAATTCCTGGGACGGTGGGACTGTCATATGCTAAGAGAATGGAGCGGCAAGGCTAGTATACTGGAATTTAGAAGGATGAGAGGATATCTTATTGAAACATATAAGATTATTAAGGGTTTGGACAAGCTAGAGGCAGGAAACATGTTCCCGATGTTGGGGGAGTCCAGAACCAGGGGCTGCAGTTCAAGAATAAGGGGTAAGCCATTTAGAACGGAGATGAGGAAACATTTTTTCACACAGAGAGTTGTGAGTCTGTGGAATTCTCTGCCTCAGCGGGCGGTGGAGGCTGGTTCTTTGGATACTTTCAAGAGAGAGCTAGATAGGGCTCTTAAAGATAGCGGATTCAGGGGATATGGGGAGAAGGCAGGAACAGGGTACTGATTGTGGATGATCAGCCATGATCACATTGAATGGCAGTGCTGGATCGAAGGGCCGAATGGCCTACTCCTGCACCTATTGTCTATTGTCTATTGAAATATCAAATATCAGAGGGCATAGCTTTAAGGTGAAAGGGCAGAGTTTAAAAGAAATGCACTAGGCATGCGCTTTTTTACACAGAGAGTGGTCATCGCCTGAAACGCACTACCAGGGGTAGTGTTGGAAGCTGATATGATAGAGGCCTTTAAGACTTTATTTCTAAACTGGGGTTATTAATGCTAAGCAAAAGCTAGAGTAATATTGCAGTAGAAACTAACCTCTTTCAATTTCTGCTGGCCTTATAGACAACACTGCAACCATCACACAACTTAGTGTAAATCGGTATGAAGAAAGGTCCCGACCCAAAACGTTCATCCCTTCCCCAGATGCTGCCTGAGCCGTAGAGTTGCTGCAGCACTTTGCAATTTGCTTAAAGCCCTGTTTCACGGTACGAGTTGACCCACGAGTGGCCCCGAGTGAAAGACTCGTGGTTGTGTACGAGACTCCAAGTTTATGATCAAGAGTTTAACCGAGTTCCCACGGGTATGACTAAGTTTACCGTTTACTTCTAATTTCTGCGAAGTTCCAAGTTCCTCTCCCGAGTTACTCTTGAGCCAACTGTGAATGAAAGCCTGTTTTAAGTATCAAATAGAGGAGCTGGACAGCATCTCATACAGTAATAAGTATATTCTGATTCAGTGTTGAAAGTTATTCAATTTCAGAACGTTAAAAAACTAGGCGGGATCTCAGCCCCGCACTCGCTGCCGTTGTGCAGCAAGGGGGAGGTGGAGGAGGCGGTGGCAGTGAAGCAACAGTGTAAAAAGAAGACAACTCCATCCTGCGGCTTTGAGTTAAAGATAGAATTCAGCGCGGCCGCATCTATTGATGTGACCTACAAAGGTAAAATGCGCACCGTCCAGTGCCAGAGCTAGGCTGGGATCAATCTCTGCTCTCATCTCTCTCTCTTTCTGTGTGTGCATTAGCAGGGGGAAGAGCGGTCTACCTCGCTGGGGCACAAGACCACTGCCGCCTGCCCCTCGCAGCCATCAACTTGTTTGTTCCTTTGGTGCGCCTCATCTGCCCTGCTCCCATCCCAGCGCTGCCCCAGCTCTCTGCCCCATTCTCGTGGAAATGTCGTTTCCGCCGCTGTAACGAGGAGGGGTCCGGCTGGCTGGCTCGGTGGGTGGGTGGGTGAGCAGGGAGGGGCAGTGGGTACAAACCACCCAATCCATTCTCAAAAGTCGGGCAGGGCCGTGTAGAACTCACGTTTCTCTCTGCTTCATATACGTGGGAATTCCCTCAGTATGGTCACTCAGCGGGCAGGCAGCATCTCTGGAGAGAAGGAATGGGTGACGGGATGACGTTTAAAATTTAAATCATGGGCAAACCATCTTGCCCCAGGCTGCTTTACATTATTTATTGTGTTGAGCTGTTTGTGAGGCTGGGACTTCTCTGAAGGTCGCCACCTTATAGTGGAGACATATGCGTGTGCCTTAGATCCTGTAAGCTGGCCTCATGGCAGGAAGGTGGAGGGGGAGGTCCCCGACAAAGCGCGGCCCAAGAAGAGGACCTCAGTGGAACTGGCCGAGGATGGTGTTTGGCCGGTAACTGAGAAGGTGGAAGAAGGCTGCAGCAGGGAGAGACTCCCAACCGTGGTGGAGCCCATATCATTGGACCCGGGACTGTCAGTGAATGTTGTTCGAAAAGTGTTACCAATCTCTTTTGTTGGAGATGGTCATTGCCTGATAATAGAATTACAGAGTCAAACAGCACAGAACCATCCCTTCACATCCTTTTTACCCATCCGCAGTAATCGTATTTGCTCAAATTAGGCCCTTATCCTTTCCCTGCCTTGTCTATTTAAATACTTTAGAGCACAGAAACAGGCCCTTTAGCCCACCGGGTCTGTGCCGACCAACGATCCCTGCACATTAACACCATCCTACCCACACTAGGGACAACTTTTACAAGCCAATTAACCTGCAAACCTGAACATCTTTGGAGTGTGGGAGGAAGCCGAAGATCTCGGAGAAAACCCACGCAGGTCACGGGGAGACAGACACACAAAGTCATTCACATCAAGGTCCTTTTTGTTTTGATGCTCGTTTCTTGAGCTGATGAAACTGCAATGTTACAGTTCAATCACAATCACAGGAAGCACAGAACACATTGTGAGCTTTCCAAACCTTGGTGTAACAAACAATGTGAAATCAAGAGGGTAATACAGAGAGTGACAGTAATGATTCCAATCAGCACAATCTAAATCAAGATAGGATCAGCCTCCACGCAGGGACTTTCCCACAGTCCGTGTCTGCCCATCACCACCACCGCTTTCTTGTCTACGTGTGTGTGTGTGTCAGAGAGATGGCACCAAATACCCTGGACACCACTCTGTACTGCTGCACCTTTCAACTGGGATGCCCAACTGTTCCCAGTGGGATTTGAGGAAGGACTCCAGCAGAATGGATGACGAGGGGAGTCAGGTTAAAGAGGGCAGAACAGTGTCTGTTCTGAGGAGTTCCTGGGCTTCAGTCAAGGGTCAGTGTGTGGGGCAGTGCCCTGGAGTTACATCCTTTAGACATCCACCATGGTTCCCCCGCTCCCCGTCCCTTTCTCAATATGTGACGGAGAATGGCCGAGAATATCACTGATTTCACATCCAATCCTGTAAAATGTGAAGAGTTAAGATTGTCATATGTCAGTTTAAAGTTGCAGCTTTGCCATCTGAGATGGAGCACAAAGACGCAGCAGAAATTTGGAAACGTCATCCCGTCACCCATTCCTTCTCTCCAGAGAAGCTGCTTGTCCTGCTGAGTTAAAGAGTGCCCACGGTAGACTCACGAGTCACTAAGGTAAACGCATGGGCCACTACATTATTACAATAAGTTTAAATGTTTCAATTTTTAACTTGAACAGTAAATTTGACTCATGGAAAACCTCAAACATGTTTGAATTTTTTCAAGAGTTAACAAGTTTCACGGGTACCTGTCATTAGCGCCACGAGTCGCTAAGTTGCGCGTGCGAGTTCCGACATTCCCGCTACGTTAATTGTACGTGATTACTGTGAGTGAAAACTCGAGGTCACTCGTCAGTCGACTTGCACCGTGAGACTGGTGTTTTAATCCAGGTTTCAGCTTCTGCAATGCATTGTGTCTCCATCACATAACTTACCGGTTCCAGGCTGGATAATAGGACACTGGCACATAGGAGGGTCCCCTCATTACTGTCCCAGAACACCTGAACTACTGTGATTGTTGCCATTATTAGCGACTTGCACTTATAGCTTAGTTCATAGTTTCTAGGAGCAGAATTAGGCCATTCGGACAATCAAAACTGCTCCGCCATTCAATCATGGTTTGAAATGAATCATAATCAAAATTGATCTATCTTTCCCTCTCAACCCTATTCCCCTGCCTCCCCCCTTAACCCCTGACACCTGCTTATGCTTAAAGTAAAAGGTTTGCTTCGTGACCAATAGATTTAGAAGGGAGTTGGTGGGAAAATGTGGGGATTTGCTTTTCAAATTCCTGACCAAGTTCAATTTGTCCCAATTCACATTTAACACACAGATTTGTAAACAGTATGGTTGACTCACTCCTTGGTTAGGTCATCTTCATGCTGATGTATCATTTCACTAACCAGAAAGCATAAATGAACAATGCAGTTAACTCCCAAAGAGAATGGATCCGTTCTCATCTGGTCTCCCTTCGAAACCCCCATTCAATTCTGACGGTCATTTCACCGTGGGTACGAATTCAGAGTTAATTTCTGAATGAATAAACTGAGTATCAGCGGACTGCCTGTGGAACAAATTTAGATCAAGCGCGTGTAAAATCCGATCTTAATTCATTGCAGAGTTGACCTCCCCTTCATCTCAAATACAGAGGATACTGGCAACGAGGAAACTTTTGAATGTCAACCGAGTGCTCCGTTCACTGCATTGCAAGAAAATTCCAAAGACTCAATGCTAATTAAACCCAGTGTCACGACAGCAAAGTCAAAGTGGTAGCACATGACATAAGAGCAGAGAAATGCAGATACAAAATAAAATCATTAGGCGGAATGGCTGAAAATTAAAACAGCGTGAGTTAGCAAAGAGTCGGAAGAAGTAAACTGAGGACCGGATATGTGCCGAAACATCTTAAAATTGAAAACAGGACTGAAACTGCATGCAAAATGAACAAAGCAGATCAGGCATCTGCGAGCAAAGAAAAGGTAAACTAAAATGGGGCCTGAATCTCCCATAGTGGAAGAGTGTGTTCAAAGTATCACCAGTTGAAATTACGAAAATGAATAAAATGACGTTCTGTGTTAATATGGGCACTAAATAGACTGAATGTTGGATCTTCACTCCATCAGTGTTGACATTCAACCATTTTGGTTTGAAGTGTATCCTGGGCTTGTAGATGTTGATAGGGACATGCTGACAGATTCAGGATGATAACACATCCTGGTACTAGTTCTTCAATAAATTTTACTGTTTGTATGCGTTGTCACTCTCCCCTCAGCCAACAATGAACCGGTCTACATTTCCTTCATCATCATCTGCCTTGATCTGTCCTATTCGCACATTACTTTCCCTTTGTACCCTACGCTTATCTATTGTTTCCCTCTCCCCAGACTCTCACTCAAGGTCTCGACCCGAAACGTCACCCATTCCTTCTCTCCAGAGATACTGACTGTCCCGTCGAGTTACTCCAGCATTTTGTGTCTATCCTGGTACCATGTTCTTTTGCTAGGATCCCCAGGCAATCAAACAGTGGAGCCCCGTATTTCTCGTGCCACCTCTCAGATCCTACATCAGTCCTAGTGCAAGATATGCGATTCAATTGATTTCAGTCATCATTTGGAATAGTTTGCCCCAGTATGCTGCAACAAAAGGTTAGCACGGTGGCGCAGTGGTAGAGTTGCTGCCTTACAGCGCCAGAGACCCAGGTTCGATCCTGACTACATTCACCCTGTGACCTGCAAGGGTTTTGCCCGAGATCTTCGGTTTCCTCCCACATTCCAAAGACGTAAAGGTTTGTAGATTAATTGGCTTGGTAAAATTGTAAATTGTCTCTAGTGTATGTATGGTTAGTGTTAGTGTGCAGGGATCGCTGGTCGGCGAAGATTCGGTGGGCTGAAGGGTCTGTTTCCTTGCTGTATCTCTTAACTAAACCAATAAACTAAACTAAAATCCCTTAGCTTAGCTCTTAGCACTTAATTTCTTCCATTTAATAACTTTACCAACCTCTCCTCGTATCTGAAGACCTTAATAATTGCAGAAACCCTGTAAATTACTGTACAGTGCATAATGTTTGGTGAAACTAAAATGTGTAAAAATGGCCTTTAATAAAATCTGACAATGTGCACTTTAACCACATGTGATTTTTTTTTTCTATTACAAATCTCAAATTATGGAGTGCAGAGGCAAATAAATAAATGATGGGTCTTTGTCCCAAACATTATGCAGGCGTCTGCATCTTTACTTAGATTTACATCGATTACACTCCATGCGAGCTCTTCCTTGATATTTCTAGATTTCTTGCATGATATCTGCTTTTAGAATGTTCTAGACCAAGTGCGGACACGTTGGGCCCCGTCCCCCAAGGCAATGTTCCACCACTGACCCATAGCCCCCAACTGTGCAGGCACGGCTGACGGGTTCCCGTTGTGACGTCAGAGATCCCCGTTGTGATGCGAGTCACGGCAACCTTCCCCAACTGCGCAGGTGCGGCTGGCAAGTGGAAGCGTGACTGCTGTGTTTTTAAAGTTCAAAATGGCAATAACCTTGTAAAATATAAGATCAATGTGAACGCATCTCACTCTCACTCTTCAGTGCCCTATTCCCCTCCTCCACTACCCCCCCTCTCCCCACTCTCCTCTGATTCCTCCCCAACCTCCCCTCCCTCCCCTCCTACTCCATTACCTCATCATCCCCCTTCCTACCCCTAACCTCCTCCATTCCCCCTCATCCCCAGCACTCCCTCCCCTCCTCTTCACCTTCTTCTTTCCCCTCTCCTCCTCCCCTCCCCACTCTCTCTCACCTCTCCCTCCCTCTCCTTTCCCCTGCCCTCAGTCACTCCCTCCCTCCAAAACCCTTCTTCCCTCACCACCCTCCTCCTATCCCTCTATCTGCCCTGCTCCCCTACTCCTCACCTTCCCCTACCCCACTCCCCCACTCTCCCTCCTCATCTCCCCCACTGCCCTCCTCTTCCTCTATCCCCCACTCCCCCCTTCCTCTCCCTCTATCTCCCGTCCTCCCCCACTCTCCCTCCTCACCTGCCCCACTTTCCCCTCCCTCTCCCCTCCCTACCCCCTCCTCTCTATCTCCCTGTTCCCCACTCCTCACCTCCCCCCTATCCCACCCCCCCACAAGGAAAATTATGATGTTTAAAAAAAAAATTCTCAATGAAAATTGATTTTTTTTTTTTAAATAGCCTAAACCCAATGTTAAATAAAAACGGAATTTGATTAAAACTGCGTTTTTTTAAAAATCGCGATTTTTAAAATATAAATAATCATATATAACCATATAACCATATAACAATTACAGCACGGAAACAGGCCCTCTCGGCCCTTCCAGTCCGTGCCGACCATTCGTTTTCCCCTAGTCCCATCTACCTGCACTCAGACCATACCCCTCCATTCCCTTCACGTCCATATACCTATCCACTTTACTCTTAAATGTTAAAATCGATCCTGCCTCCACCACTTCTGCTGGAAGCTCATTCCACACAGCCACCACCCTCTGAGTAAAGAAGTTCCCCCTCACGTTACCCCGAAACTTCTGTCCCTTAATTCTCATGTCATGCCCTCTTGTTTGAATCTTCCCTACCCTCAATGGGAAAAACGTATCCACGTTAACTCTGTCTATCCCTTTCATCATTTTAAAGACCTCAATCAAGTTCCCCATTAACCTTCTGCACTCCAAAGAATAAAGACCTAACTTGTTCAACCTTTCTCTGTAACATAGTTGCTGGAACCCTGGCAACATTCTAGTAAATGATATTCGAGATCCCATTGTGACGTCATTGTGACGTCGAACACGGCTGCTGGGCAGGGCAAGTGGAAAAGTGGTTTGTAAATTGATTTTTGTAAAGTTGAAAATGTCAATAACTTGTAAAATGTAACATCAATCCGAATAAAACTTGTTTAATTTACATAACATGACAATGGTGAGTAAGGTGGGCCAAAAATTGTAGTGCTATCGTGTACTGTTTTGGCAGGGTTTTGGGATCACACGCACACGCATGCATACAAACAAACAAGATGAGAGTTTTAGTAAAATATATTCTGTTGATTATCTAAACAAACCATGTACTTATCAACCAACTTGTCTTACAATTTTTAAATGTGTATATGCGAACACTAAATTGCCTCTTATCTACATTGTGCAATATCATGAATTGTATCCTGCATTTTTCCAAATGTCCATTATCTCTGAGCTGAACATGTCACGTTGCTTTTCACCGAATTGCACATCACACTACTGCCGTTTGACGCATTGTGTTTGAGTCAACACAAACTAGTAACTATCAACCAGCCATCAGCTACTATCTTTATCTACGGCTATCGCTGCATTATCTGCCCAACCAAATATCTAAAGTCAATTGAAAAGAGCAATGAAGAAAATAGCTATTATCTCACGAGATAGGTTTATGTTCATAAGTGATAGGAGCAGAATTAGGCCATTCGGCCCACCAAGTCTACTCCACCATTCAATCATGGCTGAGCTATCTTCCCCACTGAACTCTATTTATCCTGCCTTCTCCCCATAACCCTGACACCCGTACTAATCAAGTCTATCTACATTTGCCTTAAAAATAACCATTGACTTGGTCTCCACGGCCTTCTGTGGCAATGAATTCCACAGATTCACCACCCTCTGATTAAAGAAATCCTCCTCATCCCCTTCCTTCATGCAACTGTCTGTCGATGATCATGTCCAACAAGAAAGCATTTAACCATCTTCCCTTGATAATCTGCATCATTCATGCTGTTGACCCCTGTATCATCCTGGGAAAGCCCGATGGTCAGGAATATAACCGGACTGGCCACATAAATACCATGCCTCTAAGTGCCCTTCACTGGATGGGTATTCTTCTCAAACTTTATCACCTCCATTCCTGAATTCTGCCCAACTTCAGTCATTGAGCCACTGTGTGGCAATGATTTTTACATCTGTAGATGTTTAGAAACCATGCTTTATTGAATTGAATTGAAAGATGCAGGATGAAAACAAGCCCTTCGAACCACCGAGTCCGCGTCGACCATGAATCACCCGTTCGTGTTAGTTCTTTGTCATATTCACTGTAGATGACAAAGAACTAACACGATGATGATCAACTAACCATGCCCCAGCGTCCCCGCTTGTTCCCGTCGGGGAAGGAGGTGATGGCGAGGTGCGGACCCGGTCTGGTCGCCTGGTCAGGCCGCCGGTCCGTTACGGCGATTACGTGTGATCCTGTATCCCTGTGCTTTACTGTTTGCACTCACCCTGGCGCATGAGACGTGGTCGCCCTGTCACTCACTGTTTGTTTTGGTAGAGGAAGGATGTAGATGATATGTGTGTACACCTTTAATTGATAGTAACGGAGTCCATGCTAACCACTCCCCCCACCAGTTAGTATAATTGCAACCCACACGCCCCTAGCTCTCTCTCTAGTGTTCGTGACAGACCACGTACAGCCAGGGCTATGTATAACGTGTGCTTAATAAAGTACTGAAGACTTTACAGTGTCCGTGTACCCTCTCTGCATTCACTCTGTACATACAAGGGGCAATTTACAGAAGCCTATTAGCCTACAAACCTGCACGTCTTTGAGGTGTAGTTGGAAACTGGAGCATCCGAAGGAAACCCACAAGGTCACAATGAGAACATGCAAACTCCACACAGATAGCACCCGAGGTCAGGTTGAACCCAGGTCTCTGGCACCGTGAGGCAGCCACTTTACCAGCTGCACCACTATGCTGCTAAAAATAAAATATTCTATGTCAATCATTTCCAAGCTTATAAATTCCCCTCCTAAAGCTGGAATATTATCCACCTTCCTGGGTAAGTGCAGATGCAGCATTTAAGGACCTCACTGTGCTTGAGGGCAGCAAAGTAGCACAGATTTCTTTCCTTTACTTTACTTTAGACTTTAGAGATACAGTCTAACACTATCCTGCACACACTAGGGACAATTTTACCAAGCCATTTAACCTATAAACCTATATGTCTTTGGACTGTGGGAGGAAACCAGAGCACCCAGAGAAAACCCACGCAGATCACAGGGAGAATGTACAAACTCTGTACAAACAGCACCCATAGTGAGGATCGAACCCAGGTCTCTGGCACTGTAAGGCAGCAACTTTACCACTGCGTCGCCATGCTGCCCTTATGTTGAGTCTAGCATGCAATAAACGGGCTTTAAAGTGTTAATTTTTTAAATGTTAGTTGCAGTGTTTTCTTAATTCCCTTTACACTGTCCAGCATGCGAGTGTTAAAGGCTACCCATTGGTAGCATTTCATTTCATTTCAATTAGTTCCTTGGTTTTGACAATAATATAAAACCACACAGCATGAGATTCCCCCCACTAATTTAGTTCAGCTGCTTAATCAAGTTCTGGTTCGAAGGATTTCAGTAGCATTTTTATGCATTTTAAAGAAAAACAGACACAACTATATGAAGAAATAAAATCCGTCAATCTTTCCAGATTGCCACCATAGCTAATGCTCTCACTTAAATTTGATTAGAAAATATGAATATAGAAGCTTGAACAAAATGGTCTATCCCCACAATATAGGCCCCACTACAGAGTAAATTATAGAAGGTAAAATTAAATGGTAAAACCCCCCAAAAAGAGAAATGATGATAACTGTTACCAGCTGCAACCCTGATGGAGAACTAGAAGCTTGCTAATATGAGTAATTAACCTGTTCTCTTCCTCATTCTGTGAATAAGTGGTCGTGGTACAGCTTATCCAGAGAAACAGAGGTATTGCCCGTGCACAACGCTATTAAAATTAACCCCATACAAGGAAATTCAGACATGTTGGGCAACTAATTTATGCAATCATGGAGATTTATGAAAAATTGAATCAGGCCCTAGAGCCTACCATATTGACCATTAGGTAATCCTACTACCAGCACTTGCTCCATAGGCTTCTTTTGCTTAGCTATTTAAATTCTTGTCTCAATGCTTTTCCAATGTTGTGAGAGTATCTCTTCCCACCATCTTCTCAGGCAACGCTTCCCAGATTGCAAACCATTCTCCAGGTGAAAACACCTTTTCCCTCAGATTCCTTATCATCTTCCCACTTCTCATCTGTGACTTTCTGGTTTTGCAAATATGTGAAATGGGGAAAAGTTTCTTACTATTTAGCTCATTATTATGATTAAACCACATTATTAACTTATCACACCTTGGAAAAAAAAATTTTTTCATTGTTCTACTGTTTCTCTTTTTCCTTTCTTTTAAATTAAAACAATTGAAATAATTAAATACCTGATAATTAGTGTAGATGCCGTCTGAGGCCTTTTCACTGGCTTTTGATTTGTATTGAGTTTAGCTGTGGTGGTGTGAGTCGTTACCGTTGTTACTACAAATATCAATGCAGGGGTTCACTTATAAACAAACCACTCAGTGATTCTTCTTGAAAAAGGTTTGCTTGCTATCTAGGGTTAATTTTCCTTTATGCAGAAAATTATTAGTAAAGATTTTAATAACATTTTACGATGCATAGTCCAATTAGGTAATATTGCACAGCCTAAGGGATGGCAGCAGAATGCTCCAATGCTCAAATAAAACGTGTAAGTCATTGATAGACACAAAATGCTGGAGTAACTCAGCAGGTTGGGCAGTATCTCTGGAAAAAAGGAATAGGGTCGGAACCCTTCTTCAGACCTGTATCAGACAAAGGGTTCTGACCCGAAACGTCACTTTTTCTTTTTCTCCAGAGATGCTGCCTGACCCGCTGAGTTATTCCTACTTTTTGTGTCTATCTCCAGTATAAACCAATATCTGCAGTTCCTTCCTACATATTGCAAGTCATTATATATATGTGTGTACTTATGTGGAGAGGTGGTAAGATTGAGGTTGGTCATGCGGATACAGACAGCATGTGTGTGTGAGAGGAAGAGTAGAACTTCACCTTTGATAGAAGCTACGTTGATTTGTGAGCATCAAATAATGTTTAACATCCCAACATTAGGATGAGAGCTAAAAATATCCATAATGGGTTAGTTGGAGTTTGAGTGTTCCCTCTTTTTACATCCTTCCACGTCAGATCTCCACAGGTTGTGGTGGAGAAGCATGCATGTGCCAATAATGCTGAGAGCTAAACTGTCCGGAGCTGTGCTCCTGGCAGAGTCACCCATGGCGGGCAGGCCGAGTGGAAGGTTCCTGACAAAATGCAGCCCACAAAAAAGACCGCAAAGGTGGTTGGCCAGCAGGTGTGGTGCCACAACGGCTGAGAAGGTGGAAGAAGGTTGCAGCAGGGAGAGACTCCAAACTATGGTGTAGTCCATGCCCAGGTCAGTCTCTGTCAAAGACCGTGTGGTGAATGCCCATGCATCAATCTCCTCAAGTTAGAAGATGTCATGCACTGCCATACTCCTGGAGGGACAATAAAATCTGTGGCTCCAGGTCTGGCCTCTTCAGCCATCTCAAGATCCATAGAAATGTCCCACTGGAAGGACATTCACACTCGACTGAGCAATTACCAATGAAGGTGATGACATCAGATGTATAGCTTATCCATCATGCTGACTTTTTACCCTATAAAATGTATTTGGAACACTAATGAGGAGCAGACTAAAAGTACATGGTGTAGAAGTGGTGTATCGTGTACAGTAGTTTCTGTCAGGTACAATTATATTTTGAGGCGATAGCTTGATTACTCCAAATCCTGCATTAATTGAATTTTACATTCCTCCACTATTTGTAAATACATTTTCTGCAACACTTAAAAGCCAACATCAAACATCAATATCCAAATCGTATTAAATTATTGAGTTATACCATGACAATGTTATGTTTTTATGCCGAATGGATTTTGAATTCAGTGAATGCATTTCTCCACTTTTTATTCTCCCTACCTTTCCTATCAGGTGCCAAATTGTCTACAGGCCAGCCTATTAACAGGAAATCATGTGCTATTTCCAACGTATCGCCTACAGTAGAAACAAGAAACTGCAGATGATGGTTTACAACAAAAAGACACAAATTGATGGAGTAACTCAGCGAGTCAGGCAGCATCTCCGGAGAACGTAGACATGAAAAAGTGTCCTGACCCGAAACGTTACCTATCCATGTCCTCCAGAGATGCTGCCTGACCTGCTGAGTTACTTCAGCACAAAGGATGGAAAAGTTGTCTGAAGAGGGGAAGCAATTTTTGTTGTCGTCTAGTTGTCGATAGAAGTCGAGAAAGCAGGAAATAAACTTGAGTTCAGTGAGAATGGGATGGTAGGAGCAAGTAAAGCAACCACATCACTCATTTGTTGATGTGCAAGATGTTACAGCTCAAAGCCATGACCATAGATATCAAGAAATATCGCTTTTGTGGGCTTTGTGACATTTTAGATTTGACAATAATTTGCTGCTTGAGTCAGATCAATAGTCTGTGGCTTTGATTTGTTACTGGTAAGATCCCAACCAGGTAAACACTATTTTTTTCATGTTTGCATTGTGCTCTTTGCAAAGAAAATCTGTTTAGTTCAGTCTCACCCAGTACATTCAATCTGCAGGTGATGTTGAACATACTGTGGCTAATGTCAGGCAAAGACATTCTGAGAGAAATTAAAAGAACACAATTTCAGTGCATTGTATAACTATGGATGATTTATGAACATACCATGGAAATTGCTCTTTATTCCATGAGTTTTAATCAATCATATTCATGATAATGGTTTGAGAGAAATTAAATTGGTTGCATCTTGCTCGCAGCCAAGTATCAGATGATTATAGGGACAGATAGAACAAAATATTGAGAGTGTTTTTCAGAAACCATCCTATTAATTATGTTGGAACAAATATTGAATATTGAAACTTGTGATAAAAATTATATCCCATTTGTGTACCATTAGCTGCAAAAGCCCATATTCACCTAAACAAAATGTGAGTAGGTTGTGATCAGTAAAATTAAGCTTTTATTTTAATGGTGGTGTTAGTGTAGCCATTATTATTTCCAATGTCTTTTACACTTACTTTTCCTCAATTAATTGTTGCAAATGTTCAAAGTTGTTCTGTTAAACTGGAATGCTTGCGAGATTTTTGAGAGACTAAAGTTGGGTCTGAGAGATCATTAACGTTAGAATTATTCTGACTCTACAATCGCAAGAAATTACAGAAAGTTGTGGACGTAGCCCGCACCATCAAGTAAATGACACCACCTATGCTTCACACTGCCTCGTCAAGGCCACCAGCATAATCTAGAATCAGTCTCATCCCGGTTACTTCCCCTTCTTCCCTCTCTCATCAGGCAAGAGGTACAGAAAATTGAAAACGCATACCTCCAGATTCAGGGACAGTTTCTTCCTATTAGGCAACTGAATGTTCCTCTCTGCCATCTATGTTAGTTGAGATCTTGATCTATCGTTAATTGGATTTTATCAGAATGATCTTGCACTAAATGTTGCACCCTTTACGCTTTATCTACAATAGACAATAGGCAATGTAAACTGTGGACCAAAGATCCAATAGCTCCACTATAGGATCTTTGCCGTGGACGGCTTGATTGTAATCACGTGGTTTTTTTCTTTGACTGGATAGCATGCACCAAAAAGCTGTTTATTGTACCTTAGTACACGTGACAATGATAAATTAAACTAACCTAATCTAAACTAATGGAACCACCATTGTATGTAATTCAAATGCATTGATATTGAACAATTAATCCAATGTACATTTTCAAACATGAAAATAAATCTCACACTCCTTCTTACCTTATTATTCTAGTATTTATACATTAAAGGAACACCTTTTTGTTGCTTATGTCTGAAGTATCTAAAAGAGCTCTTTGAGAACTGGCTTGATTTTTCATAAAATGTATTAAAACAATGAGGAAGACATAATAGTTTTCACAATACTATTCAGGGAAACACAGGCCAGTTCTTCTCAACAGTTCTTCTCAAGTGTCCTGGATAATAATTACCCCTTAATCACCCCTTCAACAGCTGTTCGCAGAAACAGGTCCTTTGGCCCACTGAGTCCGTGCAGGGGTAGGGCATCATCCATCGGTCATGGCTGATCATCCACAATCAGTACCCTGTTCCTGCCTTCTCCCCATATCCCTTGATTCCGCTAGCCCTAAGAGCTCTATCTAACTCTTCCTTGAATGCATCCAGTGAATCAACCTCCACTGCCTTCTGAGGCAGAGAATTCCACAAATTCACAACTCTGGGTGAAAACATTTTTCCTCATCTCAGTTCTAAATGGCCTACCCCTTATTCTTAAACAGTGGCCCCTGGTTCTGGACTCCCCCAACATTGGGAACATGTTTATTGGTTCTAGCGTGTCCAATCCCTTAATAATTTTATGTTTCCATAAGATCCCTTCGCATCCTTATAAATTCCAGTGAATGCAAGCCCAGTCGTTCCATTCTTTCATTATATGACAGTCCCGCCATCCCAGGAATTAACCTCGTGAACATACGCTGCAGTCCCTCAAGAACAAGAATGTCCTAACTCAAATGGATCATGTACAGGCAGATGAATTGCTGCCTTACAGAGTCATGGTCCTGTCTCACGGTGCAAGTCATCCCACGAGTGACCCCAAGTGAAAGAAAAAAACAGGCTCGTGGTTGTGTACGAGATTTCAAGTTTATGATCAAGTGTTTAACCGAGTTCCCACGGGTATGTCATTGCTGCGATGTTCCAACTTCCTCTCCCGAGTTACCAAGTTCCTCTCCCATTACCCTTGAGCCAACAGTGAATGAAGGTAAGTGTGTGAGGGTGTGACCAGCGGGCGAAGGTTTGTTATATTTGGAGGGGCAAGTGAAATATAATGCTGATAGGTCTGAGGTGTTGCACTTTAGGAGGGCTGATAAATTAGGACATGTGCAATGAGTGGTAGCAACATTGGGAATATCGTATCAACAAGGAACGTTGTTGTACAAGTGAAAAAAATCACTTGAAGGCAACATCGCAGCTGGATAAAAGATAACTGCAGATGCTGGTTTATACCAAAGATAGACACAAAGTGCCGGAGTAACTCAGTGGATCAGGCAGCATCTGTGGAGAAAAAGGGTGGGTGTCGTTTCGTTAGAAGGGTCCCGATCCGAAACATCTCCCCAGAAATGCTGCCTGATCTGCGGAGTTACTCCGGCACTTTGTGTCTATCTTTGGTATAAACCAGCATCTGCAGTTATTTGTTTCTACTTAGGACAGTTAGATGTGGTAGTTAGGAAGATGGTGATACAAAAAGCTGCAACTATTGTCATCTTGGGCAAAACACGAAGCACTGGCGGAACTCAGGGGGTCAGGCAGCTTCCGTGGAGAGAATGGAGGGGGACGTTTCCTATTGGGACCCTTCTTCAGACCGATGGTGAAGAATGGTCATTCCGAAGAAAGGTCGCGGCCTGAAATGTCGCACTCCATTGCCTGACCCACCGAGCTCTTGTTCACCAAGCACTTGATGATTTGCTCAAGGTGGGTTGCAACGTGTATGGAATCCTTGCTTTCCTTAACCGAGGCTTAGAAGAGTCTATTGAACCCAAGAACTTTAGAGGGAGTGCGGGCATCAGAAGCAGGTGAGTTTGACGGGAGCATGGGAGCCGCACGCAGCGATTGGAATATTGTTCGGGAAGCCGAACCCAGCGTGAGAGAACGAACACGGGTATTGGGTCCCAACAGGAATAGGTTAAAGGCTTGAAGAGAAGATGGAGACAGAGACACTCACATTCAACAAGGACAGTAATTCTGCTATAACACGATCGTTGCTTTGCGAAGTAACGTTGTTTTTTTAATAGAAAATCATGTTATAGAAACAATCATAGCAATGGGGAAAAGGTATGCAATAAACAAGTTATTTTCCTGTGTGATTTTACAAACATGGTCTTTTGAATAACTATAAATTTATTTATGTTACTGCAAGCTAAAATACTAAAGGTTGTGTGTTACATTGTTTAATAGAGTTTCGTTGTTCAAATATCAAAGGAAGCGATTGTTTGTCAATTTCTATGGTTATTATAGTGAGAGTTGGGCTCCGGTGATCGGGTTGAACATGAGATCATGGTGTCTCGTCACTGCTGGAAGGCGACATGGAAGCATTTTTGTCTGCTTGCAAATTTCCAAACTAACTGTAGTTCCCAACCTGAAGGGCCCGTTTCTGTGCAGTATGAAGCAATAATGAAAACAGAACAGTACAGAAGAGCCAGGGTGTGTAGGAAGCACAGGCAGAACAGGGGCAGAGGGACAGGAGCAGAGGCTGTATGTGTGGGGAACTAGTGGTACTTCCCCAACTCTACCCCCACTCTACATCTCTTCGTCTCACCACACAGACCAAACTCCCCACCATTGACTACAACTGCATTTCATGCTGCTTCGGGAAAGCAGCCAACTTAACTAAAGACCTTTCCTACCCGGGCCATTCCTTCCGCTCCCCGCTCCCATTGGAAGAAGAAACAGAAGCTTAAAAGCGCGCATCAGTAGAATCAGGAATGCATTCTTTCCCTCTGTTATCGGGCTTCTGAATGGTCCTTCCATAAGTTGGGGGACCATCCGATTCTCTCTACCTCATTGTGTCCATTGGACTTTGTCTCTGAAATTCAGCGCTAAAATATTGAGAACGATAAGATCTGCATTTTGTTTCTGTCCCGATCTATGTACTTGAATTTAGTTTACTTCTATTTATGTATAGTATGATCTGATTTGACTGCATAGCATGCAAAACATAACTTTACACATGAAAGTAATAAATCTAAACCGAATGTTGTTTGTATCGGGTAGTTGTGCATCGTTGTGGCGAGTTTGTCGGCAGCAAGCATCTTTCTGAAAGCAATGAATGCTGAGGGCAAACCTTAACAATCTGAATATGGACTTCCAGAAGGGTCTTGACAAAGTCGCAAAGGTGTAAAATGAATATTGAAAGCATGTACATGAGGTCAACAAAATATTACACAATCTTGGTAAATGCTTGTGGGAAAGTGAATAGTGTGTTCCCTCCCCCCCCCCCCCCTTTCCAGATCACAGTCACAGTCATCGGTAGCCACAGTCACCCGTAAATAAACCCACTACATCCAATATGCGACTTTTTATGATCATGGATGACAATCCATTTAACCTCAGTGCAAATTCAAATGAAGGTTCCTGCTCCTGCCTTCTGCTGTCACTTTCAATGCCGCTACTATTGGAGTCTGGCCTCGGGTAACTCCATTCCCACCTGGGAAATGAAAGGTTTCCATTGACGGTGCCACGGTAGACTCACGAGTCACTAAGGTAAACGCACGGGCCACTACGTTATTACAACGAGTTTAAATGTTTCCATTTTTAACTTGAACAGTTAATTTGACTCGTGGAAAAAATCAAACATGTTAACAAGTTTCCCGAGTACCTGCCGTTAGCGCCATGAGTCGCTAAGTTGCTCGTGCGAGTTCCGACGTTCCCGCTATGTGATCACCACGAGTGAAAACTCGGGGTCACTCGTGGGCCAACTCGCACCGTGAGACAGGGGTTTCAGAGACCAAGGTTCAAACCTGACTATGGGTGCTGTCTGTATGGAGTTTGTACATTCTCCCTGTGACAGTGTGGGTTTTTGCACTTTCACATTTATGACTGTGTGTGATGGTATCATGCACTTAAAGAATTGGTCCTTCCATTATCAGTTTAATGATTTCAATGCCTTTGTGTCATTCCTTTGGTTATCTTCAGGGCAAATGAAGTTTGATATATTGTGTGATTTATTCTTAGATCTTTTCACATGATCACATTTTCACAGCATGGTTTACTTTAAAGAGAAAGTATAAAGCTTCACCGCCACCCAACAGCACGTTCCAGGCACCCACCACCCTCTGTTACCAACCCTTGCCCTGCATATCTCTTTTAAATGCTGGCCCCCTCACCTTAAACCAATGATATTTGATATATGAAGAAGGGTCTCGACCCGAAACGTCACCTATTCCTTTTCTCCAGAGATGCTGTCTGACCTGCTGAGTTACTCCAGCTTTCTGTCTCCATCCTCGATTTAAACCAGTGTCTGCAGTTCCTTTTTACACATTGTTATTTGAACCCTGGACATAAGGTTCTATCTGACTGGTTGGTTGTCAGTGTGTTACAATAAAGCACAGGGATTAAAATGTAAGATGGTAGTGTGTTAGAATAGTGTGTAATAGCGTAGAAGCATAATATAGTGTGTTTAAATAGTGTACAGTGGGTGGTCTGGAGTCAGCTATTGGAAAAGTGCACAGTGGGTGGTCTTTTAGTGTGGTGGAATAGTGTGCGGTGGTGTGGAGTATTGGATATCAATGTTATAGCGTGGAGTAGAGTGGATGTTAAATATTATTAAGATGAAATACTGTATAATAGGGTGTACTGCTTCAATAAATGTTAGAAACTTATCTTTGATTCACAGAGTTATGGAACAAGTAACTACAACTTGAGATTTTCTGCAGTGTGAGCTTGTTTTAAAAATATTTTAAAAGAGTAAAATATTCAATTAAATTTGAACTTGGTACGGGGCAGACACTTTTCTTCCTGTCTGTGGTCTTGAGTGGCCAGAACCTTTATCTGACCTGCATTTTCTGATAGCAGTTTAGATCTTGCAACTGGGAGAAACACAGGGCACGTCTGGCCTGAAGTTCACATACAGTGTACAGGAAGTTATTAACTTCACAAGATCAAAGTAGCTGGGTAGGGTAAACATCTTATACTGTAACAACTTCCTGAGGCAAAACAACATCCTTTGCCGTTTCTCTGATGAACACACATTGTTGCCACATGAGACACGCACTGAACGTTACAGGATGAGATGCTCAGTAAGCCTTGGATGTGGAAAGGTCTATTTCTCCTTCAAGAATGATTAAACTATTTGTAGTGCCTCTTGTTTAAAACTGCATCTCTGTCCACTGTTTCGTACCGATTGTTTATATTCTACGCACACAGAAATAGGATTAATGAATCAGATTTACAAGTTACCATGTGAGTCCATTAAAAAGCAGAGACTCGGTTTTTAACTTATGTTACAGGAACTATTAATATATTTATGAGAAACATAGTTTCATGTAAAAATGTAATAAACCAAAACAATTGGTAGTAAATTGTCACAGAGAGAGAAGATATTACACCAGTAGCAAGCAGTGTGTCGCAGGATTTATTTCACGTTCATCTATCCCTTAATCAACACTGGTAAACCATTGTTGCTATCAATAGAACATTGTGTGCATTGGTTGTTGTGTTTGAGGGGGGGGAAAAAGAAGGTAAATGTAATTTTATTTAATCCTCTTTGTGCCTGTGCAACATTATTGTGTTGGTTCCACAATAGCTCAAACATAACCCTTTCCTTCCTTTGCTTTCTATGGGTCTAACCAATTCATTTCAGATGGGAGAACAATTGTCTGGCAGGACTAGATGATGCTCTAATTGTACCGATTGATCTTATTGCTCCTATCAGCCCTGTCCCACTGTACGAGCGCATTCAAGTGCTCTCCCGAGTTTAAAAAAAAATCAAACTCGTGTTAAGCACGTGGAATGAACGTAGAGGGTACGTCGGAGCTCGGGGACGTCTCTTAGCGGCTCGTAACGCTAATGGCACGCACTGGGGAAATGCGGTAAGCTCGTGAAGACTCGTGAAGATTTTTCAACATGTTAAAAACTGTCCACGAGAGCCCCGAGTACCTGCAAGTGGCCATTACCGTAAATCTCCGAGTTCGAATCAGGGCAAACTCGGGAGAACTCTTTGAATGAACTCGTAGAGTGGGACAGGGCTTTTAATTTTGCATTTGTGGTAGCAGAGTTGGAGGAAATAAGGCAGGGCAACCAGAAGTAATTCTAATTCTGTTTCCAAGTCATACAGATCAATGTCAATGTCAATGTCTTCCAAAATAACTAGGACCAAAACAACCTGAGAATCATTGTAAGACCAGGATATAACGTCATGGAAAAGAAAGACTCAAAGTGCTGGATATTACAAATGACTGGAGGCCAATGATATAATAGGGAAATCATGGAGTCAAGTAACACACGGCAAGCTAACATAACTAACAATGACATAACAGCCAGATATTTATTTCAGCATGTTGAGTTTGGGATAAATATTAGACAGGACAATGGAGATAATGGTCATTGGATCCTTTACACTCATTTCAGAAAAGTGACAAGTCTTGAGTTAATAGCCAAAGGATAGCACACCCAATGACACAGCACACCCTTATACTCTAGTCGAGTGTCAGCTTGGAATTTTGTGATCTCACCATTGTAGTCCCATTATTTTGGGACTTGAACTAGCAGACCTCTGTTCCAGAAGCGACATGTCTTCCAAGTAATCAACAGATTACATTGTAAGAATACGGTAAAGCTACTCTCTTTTGGAGGAATGGAGGCCCCATAGGGTTTTAAAGTAGTAGCAGTGTAAACACGACTGTCCATTCCAACCATCCCATTATATGTCTGACAGCCACTTTAGTTACGGAGGTTGTTTATGTAGTCGTCATGCTGTCATTGTTTTGATCTCTAACTTCTTGGTGGATTATTACGTATATCAAAGATAGACATAAAGTGCTGTAGTAACTCAACGGGTCAGGCAGCATCTCTGGAAGAAAGGATGGGTGATGTTTTGGGTTGTGTCAGACGTTATGGGGAAAATTAAAGGAAATACCCCTAGAGCCTGCGAGAAAGGGGGCGCAAGATGGCTCACCGATTGATAACACGGTTACAGACCCAGGAACGGAAACGATCAAGGACAAGGAGAGCATGGCACATGAGACATCCGCAACAGCTGCGGGACACAAACTTCAGGTGTGCATCTGTGGTTGGGAGAAAAGAACATCAATGATGGGCTTGAACATCCACCAAGGGAGGAAAAAGTGCTTGAGAGAGCAGAGACATGGGCCTCGCATTGACCAGTACTTCTTACGAAGCGACCAGTCAAATCAGTCGAGTGAAGCACAACGATGGGATACAAACCAAAGTTCGCAGAGCATCAGCATCCATGTCACTGAAGAGGGTGATACAAGCACAGAAATGCCGGTGGAGGAGCCCACGCAACAACTACAAAGACCTCCATTGGAGGGAAAGATCAAAGGGCACAAACCTGGAGTGAAATGGCCCAACGCTGTTGAAAAGAAAGAGTGGGAGACAGTCAACAGTGACCTTATACATATCTTGGAGCAACAAGTGGGCACAGCAGTGGAAAAACTTGAAAGGATGGGCAACACAATCTACAGCTATGGAGAAGAATGGTTTGGGGTAAGTAAAGGGAGAGGTGGAAAGAAATTACCAACACCAATCAAGTCCGGGAGGCAGCAGGAGATCGAGAGGCTAATCAGAGAGAGGAGACAGTTGAAAAAGCAATGCAAAAAAGCAACTGACGCAGAGAGAGAAGGTCTCATGCTACTCCAAGAGGACATCAAGAGGAAACTTCGCAAGAATAAAGAACACACAAGAACACGGTTCTACAAAGACCCTTTCAAGTTCATCAAAGACCTCTTTGCAAAGGAAAAAAGTGGAACTTTGAAAACATCAAAACAAGAATTGGAGGAACACCTGGAAAAGGCCCACCAAGACACGAAAAGGCATGAGCAGTTAGTCATCCCACATGACATCCCGCCTACTCAACCACCTGAATTCAACCTGGACACCAGCCCTCCGAAATGGAAAGAGGTAGAGAACACTGTCCGGCGAGCAAGAGCAGCATCAGCTCCGGGGCCAAACGGAGTACCATACAAGCTCTACAAGAACGCACCGGATGTGTTACGCTTTCTATGGAAGCTCATGAGGGTGGTGTGGAAGAAGCAAACAATACCTAAGGTGGCGATGGGCCGGCGGCGTACTAATACCGAAAGAAAAGGATGCATCAGACATCAGCCAATTCCGGCCAATATGTCTCCTCAACGCCGAGGGAAAAATCTTTTTCAGCATTGTATCACAAAGGCTATCCACCTATCTGGTAACAAACAAGTACATTGATACATCTGTACAGAAAGCAGGAATTCCAGGATTTTGCGGGCTGCTTGGAGCATACAAGCATGATCTGGCACCAGATCCAAGCAGCTAAGAAGGACAAGAGAGACCTACATGTAATCTTCCTCGATCTGGTGATGAGCTCTGGTTTCCATGTACCAGAGCTCATCACCACACTGGTCAAGAACTATTTCCAAGACCTGCAGCTGTGCTTCACAACAGCTGAATTCAGTACAACATGGCAGCGCTTGGAAGTAGGCATCATGGCAGGCTGCACAGTCTCACCCTTGGCCTTTACAATGGCCATGGAAGTCATCATCAGGGCCTCAAAATGGGTGGTGGGCGGTGAACGAACCAGTGCTGGGCTCCGTCTGCCACCCATCAGGGCATACATGGACAACATGACAACAATAACCACTACTGCAGCATGCACCAAGCGGCTACTTGGAAAGCTGCAGGAGAACATCAAGTGGGCCCGAATGAAAATCAAACCAAGTAAATCTCGAAGCATCTCCATAGTTAAGGGGGTGCTTAGAGACACAAGGTTCTGCATCGGTGATGACCCAATACCAACAGTGTCTGAGCAGCCAGTAAAAAGCCTGGGCAGATGGTACAACGCAAGTCTCAAAGACAAAGAGCAGGTGCAACAACTAAGGCAAGAAAGTGTCAACGGAGAACATCAATCAGACCCTACTGCCTGGGAAACTGAAGCTCTGGTGCCTACAGTTTGGACTCCTTCCTTGGACAATGTGGCCACTGACCGTTTATGAAGCCCCAATAACAACTGTGGAGAAGATGGAGCGAACCATAACTTCATACGCGAAGAAATGGCTCGGTGTCCCACGATGTCTAACTAACATCGGCCTCTATGGCAAAGGGGTCCTGGAACTACCTCTCACTAGTCTAACAGAGGAATACAAGTGTTCCAAAGTAAGACTCCAGATGACACTGAGGGACTCTAGAGACAAGACCATCAGTGCTGTTGCGCCGTCCCCTAGTAACTGACCGGAAGTGGACACCATCCGATGCAGTACAGCAAGCTTCATCAGCCCTGAGGCACAAAGACGTCGTGGGGCAAGTGCAGCAGGGAAGAGGAGGCTTTGGCCTTACGACAAGTAAACCAACTTGGCGAAAGGCCACAACATCAGAGCGGAGGACATTGGTGGTTGAGGAGGTGTGGCGGGGACAGGAGGAGGCCGCAAGAAGTGCAAAGGCGGTCTCTCTTGCCAAACAAGGGCAATGGATGCAGTGGGAAGGTGTGGAGCAGAGGAAGATCAGCTGGAAAGAACTCTGGAAAATGGAATCAAGCAAGATCAGCTTCATCATCAGAGCGACATACGACGTCCTTCCATCACCAAAGAACCTCAATCAGTGGTACGGCGAGGATCCAACCTGTGCCCTCTGCCCAACTCCAGCGCCCCTCAAACACATCATGGTAGGCTGCAAGACCAGCCTCACGCAAGGGAGATACGTGTGGGGGCATAATCAGGTACTAAAAAGTCTGGCAACGGCCCTTGAGAACAGGCGGTGTGTGACCAACTCCTTGCCTCCGAGAGCAAGCAACCCCCCCCCCCCCCCCCCCCCCACTTAAGGCAACAACCTTTGTCCGAGAAGGACAGAAAACACCTAAACATCCTTCCACCAGATCAGAAGAAGGAAACCTATGCAGGGCCCGTGACTGGAGGATGCTGGCGGACATCGGCCGACAACTAATCTTTCCACCTGAAATTGCTTCAACCAACCTCAGGCCAGACTTGGTGTTCTGGTCTCCTTTACAGAAGACTGCTTACATCATAGAGCTCACAGTTCCATGGGAGAACTCTGTTGTGGAGGCCTATGAGCGTAAGAAGCTGCGCTATGCAGAGCTTGCAGCAAAGGCAACGCAGCGTGGCTGGAACACCAAAGTTTATCCAGTTGAAGTGGGATGCAGAGGATTTGTTGCGTCATCTACCATCAGACTGCTGAAGGAGCTTGGAATCCACGGTCAGGCTCTGTGGAAGACCATAAGACTCTCAGACGCAGCTGAAAGAACCAGCCATTGGATTTGGCTCAAGCGGAAAGACCCATGCTGGGCCCCAAGTACGTCATGGTGAATCTTTGGGGCAGTTTGACACGGGACATGCGCTGAGGGCTGATCATCCTGCAGCGGGCCGCCCTTGTGGAGGGTGTATAGTGTTAAAAGGCCGAAACACCCAGTGATGAAAGGGTACACTACTGGTGATGTGTCCTGTGCCCAACTGTCCTGAAGGTTACCCAGGCCAAGATATACGTATACGTATCCCCCCCCCCCCCCCCCCCCCCCCCCGCCCCCCCCGATGTTGAGCGTCTACCACTCTCAGCAATCAATGAATGTCGTGAAATGCTCCCCACCTACTGGCACAAGGGACTTCTTAACATCTTGTCCTGTATACTTGATTATGCAAAAATGGTATTATTATGCATCTCTAACTTCTTGGTGGACTATTACATATATCAAAGATAGACATAAAGTAACTCAACGGGTCAGGCAGCATCTCTGGAAGAAAGGATGGGTGATGTTTTGGGTTGGGTGTCAGATGTTATGGGGAGAAAACAGGGGAATGGGGTTAGGAGGAAGAGATAGATCAGCCATGATTGAATGGCGGAGTAGACTTGATGGTCCGAATGGCCTAATTCTGCTCTTATGATCTTATGACCCTCCCTCAGACTGAAAGTAAGGATGGTTGGGGAGGGGATGGGGGGGGGGGGGGGGGGGGGGGGGGGTGGGGTGTGGGTGTGGTTAGGACGTGAAGGGATGGAGGTGCGAAACAACCAGAACTAATCAGGGCTAGCCACAAATGACCTCAGGCAGGGTGTTGCCTGGCAGATCCATTGTTGTCCAGGGAAGATGTGATCTCAGGAGAAATAATTTGGAGAACGGTGGAACTGGTAGATCAACAAGGGCGGAGGAAGTGAGGAAGCAGGGAGGGGGAAGGGAGGGGAGTATGAGATGACGTTACTTACAATTAGAGAATTCATTGTTCATACCGCTGGTTTGTGATCGACGCAATGTACCTTGTATGCTGCGCAGAGTCCAAGTGGAGTTTTCTTCCCCATCTTTTCTACTTGAAAATAGCTCATGTTGATTTGAAAGCCTTTATCCCGACAGGCAGAATTTAAAAACTTGTTGAGTTTATTTATAGGCAGAGTTAAAATCCCGTCACCCCTTTATACCTGCTGGTCACACAAATTACATGGGTGGAAGTATGCTTGTCCACAGGAACAAATCCACACCGACCAGCGATCCCCGTGCACTAACACTCTCCTACACAAACTAGGGACGATCTACAACTTTACCAAGCCAATTAGCCTATAAACCTGTACGTCTTTGGAGTGAGGGAGGAAACCGAAGATCCCAGAAAAAAACCCACTCAGCTTAAAGGGAGAACGTACAAACTCTGTACAGACGGCTCCCATAGTCAGGATGGAACCTGGGTCTCTGCAGCTGTAAGGCAGCAACTCTACACCACTGCACCACTGGGCTGCCCTGCCACTGTTGAACAAAAAAAAAAACCCATCATTTTACTTATTCTTTATGTTAACCATCAGTCCTCTCCAGCAGACACAGTGGAAAATGATAATTTGTATGGAAGAATTTTCTCATTCCTGTGTGAAAACATTATTTCAAGAAATGGCCGTAATCAGAATGGAACCCGGGTCACTGGCGCTGTAAGGCAGCAACTCTACCATTATGCCACCGTTCTCCCCTCTCCCCCCCCCCCCCCCCCCCCCCCCCCCCCCCCCCCCCCCCCCACTTGTTGTACAAGTGTGCAGATGCAAACCATGTCTAGCTCAATATCCCTGCAGCTAACAATAAATGCTCAGACAAATGCAGAGCGATCCACAATTCCTAAAGACAGCATGTTGTCGAGTCTCCCAGCACACAGCTCAGATTCTAAAATCTCTAAACTGAATGATCCCATTCATTCCATTTTGCTCTGCACCTCATTGTATGTGCAGTTATTTGAAAGAGCTACCCAATTAAACTGACTTGTTTGGCCTTTCTCTATTGTCCTGCAAATCTTTCACTTTTGGTGATGGATCTCGTTCCATTTTGAAAATTACTATTGAACTGATCACCATTACTCTCTCAGGCAGTGCATTCCAGGTCATATTAACTCATCACCAAAGTCAACTCTTCTCGTCTTTTTCCGGGCCCTTTTTGCCGGTTTTCTTAAAACTCTTTGCTCTAACTTCACCCCTTCCTGCGACAGAAACACATTTCCACACCTATTCCATATATAAAACACTTAAACGTTTAGAATGCCTCTATTAAATCTTCTTTAACTCATCAATTCAATGGCAACAGGAAAGGTCTCAGTCTGATGTGATTTATTGCAAGAATTCTCACCAATATCATGTAACAATTGGTGTAATTAGGGCATCACAGTGGACTTGATGGGCCGAATGGCCTAATTCTGCTCCTGTCACTTTTGACCTTATGATAATGGCGCAGCGGTAAAGTTGCTGCCTTACAACGCCAGAGACCAGAGTTTGCTATTGACTATGGGTGCTGTCTGTGTGGAATTTGTGCATTCTCCCTGTTACTTACATGGGTTTTCTCCAGTTCCACCCACACCGCAAAGACGTGCAGGTTTGTAGGTTAATTCGCTTCTGTAAATTGGCTCTGGTGTGTAGGATGTGAAAATGGGATAACATGGAAATAATGTATGGGTGGTCGATGGAGTCGGTGGTCTGACATTTCTGTGTTCATGCTGTATCTCTAACTACATAACCGTACATATTATAGCAATGGCAACATTTGAAAGACCACCTCTGGGAGGCAGTGTGACACCACTGTGATTAGTAATCAACTTTAGACCATTTAAACAAACTGTAACAGTCAGTTGGTAGTGAGGGACTAGTTTAAATATTCTTCTGAAATTGGTATTGATGTTAGTATTAGTTTATTATTGTCATTTGTACTAGGGTACAGTGTGCTATTTGATATTCTAGGTCATATTAACGTCTTTTTCCGGGTGTTTTATGTGCTATTCAGGCAAATCAAATCAAACGTGAGTACATCAGGGAAATAAACAGTGGAAATAAACAGCGTGCTCCAGAATGTTCAGCTGCAGGGTAAGCGCATATGAAAAAGTGTGACGAGGTGGATTGGAAGATTGGGAATTCATCTTTAGCATATGAGAGGTCCTTTAAAGAGTCAGATAGTAGTGGAGAAAAAGCTGTGCTTGAATCTGATGGTATGTGCTTTCAAGCTTTTGTAATAAACGAATACAGCTGATCACTCACGACTTTTCATAACTGCAAAGTTTAAAGCACGTTACATAGACTTCTCACTGTTCAATTTCAGTAGTGCGCATTTCACGTTTAGAGTAGAAACAAGGAACTGCAGATGCTGTTCATAAGTTCATAAGTTCATGTGATCGGGGCAGAATTAGGCCATTCAGCCCATCAAGTCTACTCGCCATTTAATCATGGCTGATTTATCTCTCCTAACCCCACTCTCCTGCCTTCTCCCCATAACACCTCTTACCCATACTAAGCAAGAATCTATCTATCTCTGCCTTAAAAATATCCATTGACTTGGCCTCCACAGCCGTCTGTGGCAATGAATTCCACAGATTCACCCACCATCTATCCAAATAAATTCCTCCTCTTCTCCTTCATAAAGGAACATCCTTTAATTCTGAGGCTATAACCTCTGATCCTAGACTCTCCCACTAGTGGAAATAGCCTCTCCACATCCACTCTATCCAGGCATTTCACTATTCGGTAAGTTTCAATGAGGTTCCTCCCTCATTCTTCTACAAAATAAAAGACACATAGTGCTGGAGTAACTGAAGTGTCTGAAGAAGGGTCCTGACCCGGAACGTCACCTATCCATGTTCAGTCTGAAGAAAGATCTCAAACCGAAACATCACCTCTCCATATCCTTTAGGGCTGCTGCCTAACTGATTGAGTTATTCCAGCATTCTGTGTCCTCATTTCATGTTTAGATGTTTGACTTATTGTGATCAGCTATTGAGCTAATTCACCTAATTGTTTGTTGATATCAGAAAAAAATACTAGATGGGAGTCTTGTGCTGCTTACTCTTGCGAAGACGGAACTCAAATTAAGTTTAATGTCCAGCTTCACCTTAAACTTCGGAGTAATTGGAAGTTATCGTTCACTAAAAATATACTGTGTGGCCAGCCTGGCTGCAAAATGCTATTTGTGTTAGTGGAATTACTTGGTTAATTTCACCCTAACCTCAACTCCCGGAGGTGAACACAATGTAACATTTACCGTGGAATATTATGAAGGCTACTGAAACACTGAGCAATTTTGCAGCTCATTCATTCCTATCCCTAGGCAAAAAGGGGAAAGAACAAATGGAAATGTGACCCTCATGATTAGTTTTCACTTTTCTCCTCTTCCTTTTAAAAACACACACCTCTTCCCCCTCTTATTTTTATCTTCACCCTATTATTTTCAATAAATTAAAAATTATAATTGTACGGCACCTTTAACATGATACTTTTCAGTGTTTCAAGATCGGGTTGACAAACAAAATTTGGCTGCAAAACATGAGGTGAGGGCTGGAAGGGCAGTTTGAGATTTGGCAGTGGAAATCCAGAACCTCAAATGTCTGTCATGGTTTTTCTCTCTTATTTCCCCATCTCTCCCTCTCTCCATCCTCTCTTCTTTCCCCTATCCTCTCACTGGGAATTACATTGAGCTCTCATTAGCGGTGGTTGAGTGCTAAGCTATGAAACTTCAATTTTTCGGTCTCATAATTCCATCGTTACCATTCTAGGTCAGGACCCTTCTTCAGACTGCTTGGTTTGGGGGGGTGGAGAAAGTTGGAAAGGAGAGGTGGGAGTGGTCGCCTCAGATTCCCTTCCCTCTACAGATGCGGCCTGACCCACTGAGTTCCTCCACTGCTTTAGAAGGAATGGACATCAACTTTGATTATTTTTTAGGTAAAAACATCAAATTTGACTATTATTTCCTCAAGACAGACACAAAATGCTGGAGTAACACGACGCATCACTGGAGAGAAGGAATGGATAACGTTTCGGGTCTAGACCCTTCTTCAGACCCTTTTTCCACATTAATGCTTTAAAAGAATGAGGATCAATTGTATGCTTTCACCATCTTGGCTGAGAAGTGCTGAGAAAAGGCATTAAATCTGCAACATTTGGCCTGAAACCATCAGTGGCACAGCCCATATTGAGACACTAAGGATCTCATCAAAATCTAATCTCTACAGGAAGAAGGTCCAGGAGCCTGAGAACGGTGACCTGTAGGTCCAAAACAGCTTCTCCTCACCAACCATCAAGCTCTTGAAACTGCCCAGACTTGCCACAACCCTACCTCAGCCACAATGGTCTCCTCTGGACTTTGTTTTGATTGCATCATGCACTCTAATTTAGCACTAGCATGTCTGGCTAGCTGGTATTACTGCTTATTAATCTATTGCATTACTGATTATTGTGTATTTATTTGTGTGTTATTGCGTTAATGGCGCTCTAAAGCTGCTGTAAGAATTTAATTGTTCTGTTGCCCGTACACATGATAATCAAACTCTCTTAACTTCTGACCCTCTTGAAGTGTTACACACTCATGGAAATGTATAATATTTGAATGTTACATTGTTACTAAATTCCAAATTTTTAATATTTAGTCAAAGGTCTACTCTATTTTCATGTTAAAGTATAACTTTGTTTTATGGACGCACAAACTTAATTTTGGTGGTGTCAATTACTTGAAAAGATTAATGGAACTTTCAGAAATATACGACTGGAAAGATTCAGTTAATGACAAGCCTGATAAGCATTCACAGCGATAATTTAGTGGAAACAAATGGATTCGTAAGGGAATTACACCAGAGTGAATGAAGGGTCTGTGTAACATTGGAAACCAAGTAACAAAGTGTGATTGATCATTAAAAGGCATCAATAGCTTGAAGCTGAACTTGTGGGCCACATCTAGTGGTAAGAATAAAGATAAGGACCTCAATACTGGCTGAAGGTCAGGACTGAACCAAGCCACAATTTCTCGTGGATTCTCATTCCCAGATTGTTTAGTTTTAGTTTTAGAGATAGAACGTGGAAACTGGCCCTTCGGCCCACTGATTCCCTGCCGACCAGCATGTACATGTACATCCACATGTACACCATGTGCAGGAAGGAACTGCGGATTATGGTGTATATCCAAGATAGACAAAAAATGTTGGAGTAACTCAGCGGGCCAGGCAGCATCTCTGGAGAAAAGGAATAACCCTTCTGAAGGAGGGTTCTGACCCGAAAAGTGGCCAATTCCTTTTCTCCAGAGATGCTGCCTGACTCGCTGAGTTACTCAAGCATTTTGTGCCTATACCCATACACTAGCTGTATCCTACAGATTAAGAACAATTTACAGAAGCCAAATAACCTACAAAAACCTGCATGTCTTTGGAGTGTGGGAGGAAATAGGAGCACCTGGAGAAAACCCACGTGTCTCGGGGAGAACGCAAAAACTCCATACATTCAGCACCCGTAGTCAGGATGAAAACCAGATCTCTAACAACGAGAGGCAGCAGTACTACATCTGCACCACAGTGCTACCCTGAAGTCCATTTAGACAAAGGGCGGCACAGTGAAGCAGCGGTAGAGTTGCTGCCTGCAGCGCTTGCAGCACCGGAAACCCGGGTTTGATCCCGATTACAGGTGCTGTCTGTACGGAGTTTGTATGTTCTCCCCGTGACCTGTGTGGGGTTTCTCCGAGATCCTCGGTTTCCCCCCACACTCCAAAGGCGTACAGGTATGTGAGTAAATTGGCTTGGTATTAGTGTAAAATTGTCCCTAGTGTGTGTGTAGGATAGTAGGATAGTAGAATAGGACTCCAGTACGAAAAGACTGAAAGATTTCCCACCCCAACCAACACTTAACGCCCACTCACAGCCTGACCCCAGTCTGCAGAGACTAGGCCCTTCTACACCCACCCCCCTCCAATCACCACTTCACACCTAATCACCCACACCCTCTGTGCTGCACAACTTCACTTATCCAAAATCAACAATAAAAATAGAAGAGGTTGAGAGGCTTTTCAGAAGACAAAAAAGCCGCAAATCTCCTGGACCTGACAATGTTTCCCCCTCTGCTCTTAAGCTCTGTGTCAAGCAACTGGCACCAGTCTGTACAGACATTTTCAACCAGTCCCTGCAAACATGTACTGTCCCTGCCTGCTTCAAAGTCTCCACTATTGTACTTGTACCCAAAAAGGCAAGGATTACTTGTCTTAAATACTACAGGCTTGTCACTCTGACCTCTGTAGTCATGAAGACACTCAAAAGGCTTGTTCTGGCCAAGCTGAAAAATATCACGACCCCCCTGCTGGATCCTATGCAGTTTGCATATTGGGCCAATAGATCTGTGGATGATGTAGTCAGCCTGGGCCTGCACTTCATCCGACAGCACCTAGACCGCCAGGGGACATATGCGAGGATCCTGTTTGTTGATTTTAGCTCTGCATTGAACACCATTGTGCCAGAGCTACTACACTCCAAACTTTCTGAGTTGGCTGTGCCCGGAACCCTCTGTCGGTGGATCAGTAGCTTCCTGACAGACAGGAAGCAGCATGTGAGGCTGGGAAAGCACATCTCGGACCCGCAAACACTCAGCATAGGACCACCGCAAGGCTGCATACTCTCTCCTCTCCTCTACTCTCTCTACACTAATGACTGCACCTCCACAGACACCTCTGTCAAGCTTCTCAAGTTTGCGGACGACACACCCGGATGGGTGGAATCTGCCTACAGACAGGAAGTGTCAGAGCTGGCATCCTGGTGCCATCGCAACAACCTGGAGCTCAATGCTCTTAAGACAGTGGAATTGATTGTAGACTTTAGGAGAGCTCCCCCTCCCCTCACCCCACTCACCATCAACAACACCACAGTGACATTTGTGGAGTCTTTTAAGTTTCTGGGAACCATCATCTCCACGGACCTTAAGTGGAGGGCTACCATCGACTCCACAGTCAAAAAGGCACAACAGAGGATGTACTTCCTACGGCAGCTGAGGAAGCACAATCTGCCACAGGCAATGAAGGTCCAATTCTACATGGCCATCGTAGAGGAGGTTCTCATCTTCTCCATCATGGTCTGCTTTGGCTCAGCCACCAAACACGACACCTGGAGGCTGCAGTGAATCGTCCGATCAGCAGAGAAGGTTATTGGCTGCAACCTTCCCTCCATTGATGAACTGTACACTGCAAGGGCCAGGAAGCGAGCGGGCAACATCATCTCTGACCACAACATCATCATGGCCATAAACTCTTTGAATCACTTCCCTCTGGAAGACGACTCCCGACTGTCAAAGCTGCCACAGCCAGGTTTTTATCCACGAGTAGTTGCTCAACAACCAAAAATCTGTAGGCTCCATTTGATCTGGTATTTTGTTGATTCACATGCTTGATCAATGGTGTTTTATCATTGTTTTATTATTATTAATGTTTAGTGTTTTCTGAGTCATTCGTAACTGTCACTGTATGTCATGTTGTTACTTGTGGGCAGAGCACCAAGGCAAATTCTTGTATGTGAATACTTGGCCAATAAACCTACTTACTTACTTACTTATTGTGCGGGGATCAATGGTTGGCAAGGACTCAGTGGGACTCAGTGTTTCCGTGCTGTATCTCTAAAACTAAAACCCAAACTAAAAATACTAAAGTCTACGGTTATGCTCTCACCAGTCTGTGTGACTTATCATGATCATCATGATTGTGGTAATCTAGAAGTTTGTGTACGAGCTGCCCTGTTTCTCCACAGCCTCACCATTACACCAGCCTCACCACTTCAGTTCGCTTCAGGGAGACTCACCATGACTGCGTGTAAGCGCCATGGGGGTAAGCTGGGGCGTTTGCCCATGAGGTATGCAGCAAGCATGTTGGAAAAGTTAATGGCATAGTCACTCGAGTCTGCAAAAATTCTTAGTGGCTTGATATGTCTTAATTGCAACCAAACAATCTCCCTGTCTGTAAACCTTACATTTAACAAGTGATGTCACCTAGTCCTTTTCTCTCGAGATGCTGTCTGATCCATTGAGGTACTCCAGCATTTTGTGTCTATCTTCGTTTTAAACCAGCATCTGCAGTTCCTTCCTACTCAGTACTACAATGTAAACCAACATATACGTTTCAATTTTTCTTTTCACTTCACTTCTTTAATTCCCGTTCTTATCTTATTTTTCTTGCTCCTCTTAATTTTGCTTTCTGTACATTGAATTGAATATTTTAACTTATTTCCTATTTTAGTTTCCGCGTGCTTCGTCGAGCAATCTTTAATTTTGTTGCCACTTCCCTTGATCGCACTCCCACAGAAGGCACCGAGACGTCCCGGCTCTCTAATTATGGCAAATTGCAGAGTGCAAGTCCACAGAAGGTCTGTGGGCTAGTCTTGTTCTTCGTAGGCGGTCCTTAAGGGCCGCATCTTGCTTCTATTCCCGGTCTGTGGGCTTTGAGGTGGCGGATGGAGCCAGTGTGGAATCCACACGCTGTACCGGCAGCGTGGCGGGATGTGTTTGCCACGGACGGTGTGCTGGTTTATTATTGTCATGTCTTTAGTTTAGTTTAGAGATAGTGTGGAAACCGGCCCACTGAGACTGCGCCGACCAGCGATCATAGAAAAACATCGAGAAATAGGTGCAGGAGCAGCCCTTTGAGCCCGCATCGCCATTCAATACGATCATGGCAGATCATCTATAATCAGTACTCCGTCCCTGCTTTCTCCCCATATCCCTTGGTTCCTTTAGCTCTAAGAGCTAAATCTAACTCTCCCTTGAAAATATACAGTGAATTGGCCTCCGCCGTCTTCTGTGGCAGAGAATTCCGCAGATCCCTGCACACTAACACTATTCGACACACACTAAGAACAATTCACATTTATACCAAGCCAATTAACCTACACACCTGTATGTCTTTGGAGTGGGGGAGGAAAATGGAGCTACCCGGCGAAAACCTACGCAAGTCACGGGGTGAATGTACAATCTCCGTGCAGACAGCACTATAGTGAGGATCAAACCCAGGTCCCTGCGCTGTAAGACGGCAACTGTACCGTTGGCCACTGTGCCAGCATGAGTAATGAGATACAGTGAAAACATTTCTTTGCATATTATCGGTCAGATCATATTATCCATGATATGATCAAGCCCAACACAAGTACAATAGGTAGTGTAAAGAGGGCAGCACAGTGATAGCCATAGCCGTGAGCACTGGCACGCCCCAAGGCTGTGTCCTAAGCCCCCTGCTGTTTAGTCTGCTTACACACGACTGTACTGCTAGACTCAACAACAACTTCATCAACAAGTTCGCTGATGACACAACAGTGGTGGGTCTCATCAGTGACGATGATCAGTCGGCATACAGAATGGAGGTGGAGCTGCTCACAGGAAGGGTGCAAATCCCACAACCTCATTCTCAACGTGGGAAAAACGAAGGAGATGGTGGTTGACTTCAGGAGGGCGGGGAAAGAACGCCATACACCTGTGCACATCGATGGAGCTGATGTGGAAAGGGTCAGCAGTGTGAAGTTCCTAGGACTCCACCTGTCAGATGACCTGACATCCACGACCAACATCACAGCACTGGTCAAGAGAGCCCAGCAGCGACTACACCCTCTCCGAAGACTACGGAAAGCAGGTCTCCCCACTGCACACCTACAAACTTTTTATAGGGGGACAATCGAGAGCGCATTAACCTACAGCATCACCTCCTGGTTCGGGAGCTGCAAAGCGTACGAACGCCAACAACTGGGCAGGATTGTGAAGACCACCAGCAGGATTATTGGTGCTCCACTTCCTTTATTGCTGGACATATACAGGAAGAGATGTATGAGCAGAGCCATCTCCATCATCAAAGACCCATCGCATCACATATTCTCCATCCTGCCATCTGGGAAGAGGTACAGGAGCATCAGCTGCAAAACCAGCAGGATGCTCCTCAGCTTCTTCCCGCAGGCAATTAGACTGATAAACGGACTTTGCCCCCTGTCAAAGTATCGCGCACCAACCACCAACCTGGACACACTGAAGCAGAGCCATTGTCGTGCCACTGCCGATCGGAACTCGTGACATATGTACTTTTATTCTCTATTTCTATTACTGAATGGACACTGGTTGAGAAACGCTTTTTCGTTTTCCTCTGGGTATGCAAATACTCGGAAAATGATAATAAAGATATACAATACAATACAATGATGCAGTTGGCAGAGCTGCTGCCTCATAGCACCCAGAGACTTAGTATGATCCTGACCTCGGGTGCAGGCTGTGTGTAGTTTGCATGTTCTCCATGTGACCACATGTTTTCTTCCACATGTTAAACCTGTGCAGATTTGTAAGTTCATTGACTTCTGTAACTTGCCACTAGTATGTAGGGAGTTGATGCTAAAGTGGGATACCAGAACTAGTGTGGATGAGTGATTGATGATCAGCGCGGACTTAGTGGGCCAAAGAACCTATTTCTATGCTGTATTGTTAAACTAAACTAAACTAGATTGCAGAGAATAATATCTTTATAACTAAAAGTCTCAGCTTGACCACTTCCTGTCTGCGCTGTATATTGATTTTAGGAAAAAACACTACTATATATTGCTGTGATTTTTGGCCATCTTACTCACAGTCCTCCTCCGCTGAGGCAGCCCCGAGGATTTTTCCGATCGATGAAAAATAAAAAAGTTATGAGAGTTTAAAAAAGCTTGAGATCAGCTGATTGGTCATCTCGCCTGACAATCACCACAATGAAGGTAACGCTCCTTCTGGGGGTGCATGACTATAACACCACAGATGCCTGGACGTGAGTCAGTCACTCTGGAAGATCGTGAGGAAGAGTCCACAACTGTGATTCTAAGCTGTGAATCAACTGAACTGTGCATCTGCAATCTATTTGCAATAAATTATTTGTTAGCTCTAAATTACAATGCAATGAGTTCGTTGGCAATTTGGTGGCATGCATTCTGCTTGAAATGCTATGAAATTGAGTTTGGTGGCCTGCACCCCGCCTGAAATGCTGTGAAATTGATTTTGGTGGCCTGCACCTCGCCTGAAATACTGTGAAATTGAGTTTGCTGGCCTGCATTCCTCCTCAAATGCTATTAAATTGTGTTTGGTGGCCTGCACCATGCCTGAAATGCAATTAAATTGCGTTTGCTGGCATGCACTCTACCTGAAATGCTGTGAAATTGAGTTTGGTGGCCTGCTCTCTGCTTGAAATGCTGTGAAATTGAGTTTGGAGGCCTGCATTCTGCCAGCATTGCTATGAAATTGAGTTTGGTGGCCTGCTCCCCACCTGAAATGATATGACATTGAGTTTAGTGGCCTGTACCCCACCTGAAATGCTTTGAAATTAAGTTTGCTGGCCTGCACTCTGCTTGAAATGGAATTTCAAGGAATAGCCCTGAGTGACTGAGCTGCCATCCCACCAGCCCTGGGTGACTGAGTTGCCAGCCCATCTGCCCTGATTGACTGAGCTGCCAGCCCACCAGCCCCGGGTGACTGAGCTGCCAGCCCACCAGACCTGAGTGACTGAGCTGCCAGCCCATCAGCCCTGATTGACTGAGCTGCCAGCCCATCAGCCCTGATTGACTGAGCTGCCAGCCCACCAGGCCTGAGTGACTGAGCTGCCATCCCACCAGGCCTGAGTGACTGAGCTGCCGGCCTACCAGGCCTGAGTGACTGAGCTGCCAGCCCACCAGGCCTGAGTGACTGAGCGGCCAGCCCAAGAATCCATTCGGCCCACAATGTCCATACTTGCCCTCTGGAAACCAGTCCCTTGGGCACATACTAGCACTCCAGAAAGCCCCCTCTCCCCCACTGGCCACCAATATTGAAATTGGTGGAGAGGTAGAATATTGCATTGGGGGACCAGCCCTCCCCAATGGGTCCCACTCAGTCTAGTAGTGTTATAGAGTTACAGTTTAATAGAGACAATGCAGATAGAAATGCAAAGCGACTACACCCTTAGCATTTAAGAGGACCATTCAGTAATAGTGGGAAAGATGCTGATTATGAATCTGGTGGTGCATGCTTTAGATAACCTCTAACAACCCCTCCCCCCTCCCTCCACTTCCCCTTTCTTCCCCACAACCCCTGCCCTCCCCTCCCTTGTGCCCCACCTGGACATACCTATTTCTCCTCCACCCCCTCATCCTCCTACATTCCTTCCTCTGGCTTCGCAGTTCGCAACTCTACATCCCATCTGCCTCACACATTCTGTTGTAATTTCTGGCCTTTGTTGCAACTTTCATGCCTACCAATAACCCCACCTGTCAGCGTGCACCTATTACCTGCCATGCTTTGTGCTGCCTCTCCTCTCTCGTAGCTTTCTTCACCCCCCCACACTCCTTTACAATGCCTCCTCTACATCTAGAGATGGATCAAAACCAAATAAGAAAACTGACATTTTAAATCTGTACTAAAGATTATTTTGTTGTGTTCTTATCGTCATGTTGGCTCGTTGAGGAAGTCGAAAAAATATTGACTGGAGCCAAAAAAGGAAACGATGAGAGATATAACTGCGTAATGTAAGATTGGAGATAGCAAAGATGGCGTAATGGAAAGCAGCCTGGCTTCAGTAACCTGGAATGACATTGTGTACTTTGCATGTTAAAGATGATGACTGCGAAATAGATTTTACCTCAAATGAAAATTACAGACAATGAATAATTAACAAATAGTGAGGTATATCTTCTCTCCGCTCTCTCACTTCTAATAATACATTTCATACAAATTCTACACTATTGTAGAGTAGAATGGATTATATTCATAATTGCTTCTGCATCTTTGCTGCTAGTGATCGTTCCTTGTGTTAAGCCACAAAATACGATAGACATTTCACATAAATTGGTGATCTTTACTGATTTAATGCATAATGCATGATAAAGGTTGACAATCTCAGTTTTCAAAATTGAGAAAATAAAGTATGGTCTTTTTTAATGATAACTAATGCAATTAGGGATATTTAGTGTAAAAATATTAACACTGCAGTACACGTTATTATCAAGATGTTCACAGCCTGTCAGAGGCTGTTAAAGTGACTGCATGCTCGGCCCAGTAAATGCAATTTGGTTACGTTGTCTACATATAGTAAGTAAGTAAGTAAGTTTATTGGCCAAGTATTCACATACAAGGAATTTGCCTTGGTGCTCCGCCCACAAGTAACAACATGACACACAGTGACAGTTACGAATGACTCAGAAAACATGAACATTAATAATAATAAAACATTAATGATAAAACACCATTGATCAAGCATGTGAACCAACAAAATACCAGATCAAAGGGAGGCTATAGATTTTTGGCTGTTGAGTAGAGCAACTACTAGTGGATAAAAACTGTTTTTATGTCTGGCTGTGGCAGCATTGACAGTCTTTGACATATAAGCATGTAATCTTAAAAGCTTTAATATTTGTAGTAAAAGCAAAACACAAAGTGTTGGAGGATTTCAACGGGTCAGGCGATCTTTTGGTCTGGATCCTTCTTCAGACATTCATATGGTCCCGACCAAAGTCAACATCTGTCCATTCCCTCCACAGATGCTGCCGGGTCCATTGAAATCCTCCAGCACTTTGTTTTGTTCAAGATTCCAGCAACTACAGTTTCTTGTGTCTCTTTTATTTATACTAGACTTGAATAATGTATTTGCAGCCTATTCCATGTCCCTGAACAGTCAACTACCACAATACCCAGGGTATGGGCCATGGCGCTGGCTGGTACACCACCCAGCACCAGAGACCCGAAATTGATCCTGACCTCAGGTGCTGTCTGTGTGCAGTTTGCACATTCTTCCCGTGAACATGTGGGGGAGAGGGCGGGGAGAGAGGTAAGAGGAGAGAAGGAAGGAGAGAGAGGAAGGGTGAGAGAGGGAGAGACAAACTGTCAGTATGACGTGCAGACTGATTGGTAGCTCTCGCGGGTCTGCTTGCTCACTCTCTCAATGGCAGGGTGATGGCACCTCTCATCACTAGCTTCTCCTTTGCTGCTGTAACTTTACTAGAAAGTTGGCATAAACCCTGTATCTGGCTGTGGAGAACAAGCAGCAGAAGGAAATTGCACATATTGCAGGTCAAGTCCATCTACTAATGATAATGACATTCCAGTACCTTTTAGTGAAAGCAAGCGACATAGGCAGATGAAAGCACTGTGTTTCATACTTTAATCAACTCCCAAGTCCTTCTCCAGTATAACATATGTTGGAATGTTCATTATTACCACATTTGCATGTGTCAGGAGAGAGTAAATGGATGGAAAACTATGTTCTGGAATTTCCCTCAATTTGGTGGCTATGTATAAGACTGTTAACTAGCCTGCTACCTTATTTCTGCTTTTTTTATAAATGGTAAGTTTTTTTTTTTATTGAACGCTGCACAATAATGATTTTTTTTTAATTAAGCAAGAACATTTTTTGAACCAACAATTACAATCCCCGTACAGGTTAACTCCCTGGGAGTGATTATTACTGTTAACAAATGGTAGGTCCAAAATAAACAAGAAAGAAAAATGAATTTCTACTGTTAAAATAAAGATTGTACCACTTGAGAGAGATTGCTCTTTGACTCACTCTACTGCTGATCCTCATACGGTTGCAATCAGTTCAGGGTCAATGCTCAGTAAGAGACTAAATACAGTAGATGTGGTGATTTCTCTATTTCCGTCTGAGGAGGTCCTTGTAACCACAGCTTCTACTGGAATGGGAACCAAAAGACAACTTGAAAAAAAAATGCTGATAAAAATCTGCCCTCAAAATTGCAGTTCATCCTACTTACATTATAATGGGGGCACAACTTAACTCCTGCATAACTCGGCGCCACTGTAGTCGCAGGCTCTTGCTCAGGTCATTGCATTACGAAGAATTGAAATACAAAAGGTATTGTAAGTACAAGCAGCCGAAGGCTGACTTAGGTTGTTACTGCACAGTGATATGATGGATGTTCATTTCTAATCCTTGCATACCTATACATGTGGAGGGATTTCTTTAACCGGAGGGTGGTGAATCTATGGAATTCATTGCCACAGTTGGCTGTGGAACCCATCATTGGATATTTTTAAAGCAGAGATTGATAGGTTTTGGATTAATAAGGGCATCAAAGGTTACTGGGAGAAGGCAGGAGAATGGGGTTGAGAGGGAAAAGTAGATCAGCCATGATCAAATGGTGGAGTAGGCTCAATGGCCTAATTCTGCTCTCATATCTTCTGACCTTCTGATCTTATAAAGCAGGCTGCTGATCAAAATGGTGCTACTGGATAAGAAGTGAGGTAGGGTATATGTCTAGCCACTTCTAACAGCGCTGAAACCAAAGGGACAAACACTAACTTCATACTTGCTACTGACTACTTTGCCAATGACTTTGTCTGGGTCAACAGCTTAACCTCTTCTACAAATGGCAGAGCTGAGAAATAACATCTGGTTTAAAACTTACATGTCATTGTTTTGTAGCAGAGGTTCCCCAAAATATATATATATATTTTTTAATAATATTTTTATTAGAAGTATTCCATCATAACAACAGTATACCAACTTTTCAAATACACAACCAACTTATTTAAATAAGTATATGGATATTACGAATAATTCTTATAAACCTATTTTTTAGAAAATAGAAAAAAGAAAAGAATAGATTTTAATCAATAAGAATAGTGATTAAATAATAATTTTGATTATATAGAGAGAGAAAGAGAAAAGAAAGAGAAAAGAGATAAAAAAAATTGTTATATATATTTAATTAAAACAAAGTATTATATATATATTAAAAAAAGATTATAGTATACATCTTAATAGTGAATAACATAATTTCAAATAACTGTATCAATAGACACATGTATACAAATAAAAAAAAAGGAATTATTTTCATCTAATCTTGCCGGGTACCCATTGAGTTGTGATGCCAAGAACAGCTACCCCTTCAAATATTCTGCATATGGAGACCATATCTGTTCAAAGAGTTCATATTTGTCCATTAGGACAAACCTGATTCTTTCCAAATGCAACGTCTCCAACATTTCCACTGTCCACATTTTAATTGTGGGGGATAATGTTCCCTTCCAAAATTTCAATATTAATTTTTTCCCTATTATCAAACAGTAATCCAAGAAATTTCTTTGGTCTACTGTTAATATTAAATTTGAATCCGTAACTCCTAATATTATTAATTTTGGATCTGGGTCCAGTTTAATTTTAAGAACTTCAGAGATAACTCTAAAGATTTCTGTCCAATAATAATTGAGTTTTATACATGTTACAAAACTATGCGTTAAATTAACTACCAAGTTCAGACATTTATCACAAATAGGAGAAATGTTAGGATAAATTCTATTTAATTTCATTTTTGAATAATGTAATCTGTGTATTACCTTAAATTGTATCAATATATGTCTAGCATTTAATGAGCAACGATGTATACGTTGTGGGCTTTCTTCCCAAGTTTCCTTCGTTATAGATAAATCTATTTCATTTTCCCATGTTTAACCATATAACTATATAACAATTACAGCACGGAAACAGGCCCTCTCGGCCCTTCCAGTCTGTGCCGACCATTTGTTTTCCCCTAGTCCCATCTACCTGCACTCAGACCATACCCCTCCATTCCCTTCCCGTCCATATACCTATCCACTTTACTTTTAAATGTTAAAATCGATCCTGCCTCCACCACTTCTGCTGGAAGCTCATTCCACACAGCCACCACCCTCTGAGTAAAGAAGTTCCCCCTCACGTTACCCCTAAACTTTCTGACCCTTAATTCTCATGTCATGCCCTCTTGTTTGAATCTTCCCTACCCTCAATGGGAAAAGCTTATCCATGTCAACTCTGTCTATCCCTTTCATCATTTTATAGACCTCAATCAAGTCCCCCCTTAACCTTCTGCGCTCCAAAGAATAAAGACCTAACTTGTTCAACCTTTCTCTGTAACATAGTTGCTGGAACCCAGGCAACATTCTAGTAAATCTCCTCTGTACTCTTTCTATTTTGTTGACATCCTTCCTATAATTAGGTGACCAAAATTGTACACCATACTCCAGAATTGGTCTTACCAATGCCTTGTACAATTTTAACATTACTTCCCTACTCCTATATTCAATGCTCTGATTTATAAAGGCCAGCAAACCAAAGGCTTTCTTTACCACTCTATCTACATGCGATTCCACCTTCAGGGAACTATGCACAGTTATTCCTAGATCCCTCTGTTCCACAGCATTCCTCAATTCCCTACCATTTACCATGTACGTCCTATTTTGATTTGTCCTGCCAAGATGTAGCACTTCACACTTATCAGCATTAAATTCCATCTGCCATCTTTCAGCCCACTTTTCCAAATGGCCCAAATTTCTCTGTAGACTTTGAAAATCTACTTAATTATCCACAACACCACCTATCTTAGTATCATCTGCATACTTACTTATCCAATTTTCCACCCCATCATCCAGATCATTGATGTACATGACAAACAACAGTGGCCCCAACACAGATCCCTGAGGCACCCCACAGGTCACCGGCTTCCAACCTGACAAACAGCCATCCACCATTACTCTCTGACATCTCCCATTCAGCCACTGTTGAATCCATCTTGCTACTCCGCCATTAACACCCACAGATTGAACCTTCTTAACCAACCTTCCATGGGGAACCTTGTCAAAGGCCTTACTGAAATCCATATAGACAACATCCACTGCTTTACCCTCATCAATTTCCCTAGTAACCGCTTCAAAAAATTCAAGAAGGTTTGTCAAACATGACCTTCCAGGCACAAATCCATGTTGACTGTTCCTGATCAGGCCCTGTTTATCCAGATGCTTATATATATTATCTCTAAGTATCCTTTCCATTAATTTGGCCACCACTGATGTCAAACTAACAGGTCTATAATTGCTAGGTTTATTCTTTGAACCCTTTTTAAACAATGGAACAACATGCGCAGTACGCCAATCTTCCGGCACTATTCCCGTTTCTAATGACATTTGAAATATTTCTGTCATAACTCCTGCTATTTATACACCAACTTCCCTCAATGTCCTAGGGAATATCCTATCAGGACCTGGAGACTTATCCACTTTTATATTTTTAAAAAGTGTCAGTACTTCCTCCTCTTTGAATCTCATAGTTTCCATAGCTACTTTTTCCCTTACCTCACAGAGTTCAATATCCTTCTCCTTGGTGAATACCGAAGAAAATAAATTGTTCAATGTTTGTCGATATATTTACGGTTGGGATTTCCCTATCCAAGATAGTATTGTATATATACGCTATTAATTTTTCTGTATTTGGGTTACCCAAAAAATTTTCTGTATTTATTACTCAAAATATTTAAATCATCCAAACTTCATGCACCATTACTCCTTCACTCATTATGCAGATCATAGAGCTAGTTATCTACATGCAATGATACCAAAGACTGGAAAGGAGTGTTCTTCAGACAGATTTTGCAGTTTAATATGCAAGCTAATAAAAATCGCTTTTACTTTCTGTTTGGAATATCATTCTTCAGCCATCACATATCAGTGTAACACTGGGATATATAATGGTAATGGAATTAATTTTTTGGTTAGTTTCCCTCTTGCACACGTGTGCGCCAAGAGTCGGCTACCCAAAACATGCACGTTTCATTGCCAGTCATTGTTCAATCCATAGTGCTCTTGTCTTGATTCAGAACAATTAGTAAGAATAGTTGGGCGGTATAGTGGAGCAGCGGTGCAGTTGCTGCCTTTCACCGCTTGCAGTGTCGGAGAACCGGGTTCAATCCCAACTATGGGTGCTGTCTGTACGGAGTTTGGACACTCACCCCATGACCGCATGGGTTTTTCTCCAAGATATTCGGTTTACTCCCACACTCCAAAGACATACAGGTATGTAGGTTAATAGTAAGATTAAACAAGAACTTACCAGTTTGAAGTTTGATCTTGATTTTATGAGGAGTTACATTGGTGATTACGTGAAGAACCCCGTCCAGGCCGCATGCGTGACTCGAGAACTACCAGATGATCTTTATGAGAGAGGGTTGGGCGTGGAGGGCACGTAATCACCAACGTAACTCCTCATAAAATCAAGATCAAACTTCAAACTGGTAAGTTATCGTTTAATCTTACTATTTTACTTCGGAGTCATGTGAGTGATTCAGGATGAGTGAATAATCAAAAATGCATTAAGCATGATATTGATTCAAATGTATTAATGGTTTACATTAATAAATAAATCAATAGCAACCCCTGCAACTCAGGGGAGGCTAAAGTGGATGCAAAACAGAATGGGCAAAACCCCGGGTCAGTAACCGGCCTATGGAAAGTTTTTTTTAATTAATTTAGTTGACCATCCTGAGGTCACCAGGATATGGTCGATGGGCATGTCCATTGCCCTGGCTGCTGATATTGATGTTGACCTGGTGGAATGAGATATACAATCGTCAGTGTTAATACCTACATAACCTAGAACCTGCTGCAGACACCTTGAAATAGTCTGAACCGACCTTCCTTTGTGTAGTTGTTTGTTGATTAATAAACAATGCTGATTCCACACTTCTTAGGATTCTGGTGGCCTGATTCCACACTTCTTAGGATTCTGGTGGCCTTGAGGGCAAGCCTGCCCTCCCACATAGACGTGAGACCGTGGGGTATCTGAAATGATCTTAAATCCTTCCACCCATGGTCTGCTCTGCTTGTGTAGATCAGAATGAAAAATGTAATGGCACCTGCAGCCAATTCCATCCTATCCAGCCACAGCGTTTGCAATGTTTGTCGTCATTATGCTGATATATTAGTGTCATAACTAAGTATGTAGCTGGAACCCCTTGTTGAAGTAATGTTAACATATTTTCAATAACCAACTGCATATTCTTGTAGTGGGAGAACTTGTGTCAAGATCTCTTTAACAACTCGATATCCGGGTTGAACCCGACAGCGTAGTTCCCGTTTGTTGCAGCTGTAGTGTCTCTATAACTGAATTATAGAGACACTACAGCTGCAACTGTCAAATACCATTTAAGAATAAACTGGAAGATGTAAGTAATCTGTATCGTATTAAATGTAACATTAACATTTAAACAAAATCACTTCTGATCCCCTCAATAGGAATGTACTGCTTTTTTGGGTGCTATCCCTGCACTCTGCAGTGAGCACATTCGTGGCTTGATGTGACAACCTGAGCTATAAGTCAATCCATTCAAAATGTGTAAGTCAATAATTGTTTTATTCTGCAAAGGCCGGTCTCCTGAACCACAGTTTGAACCAGCAAGTTTTCGTTTTTTGGAATAACCGTATACCCTTGTATTAATATGCCTGATGAAGCAGGCAACATGGCTGCTTAGCCAGTCCGACAGTACGAACCCAAGCAAGGTCTTGCTGACTGTTTTAAGACCTGGCTAATGAGGCACAAAATGGAGGAAGACATAAAAGACCATTCCTCCTTTCGTAGCGAGAATGCATTTCTCCACACTGTTGTGCCACATATTTTTGCAATCAGTGAATAAACATGAACCAACATGTTGATATTCAATGTAGCATTGAACCATACTTTCATAATACTTTGATATCCAATACCTATTCTGTGTTGTCATCGATCTGAACTGGATGATACACCAGTGGCAAAGGAGATTAGGTAATTATTACAGGATACTTTTACTTGATTGCCATGTGACTAACATATGTCACCATTGTAGAGCAGCAACTTGAATTTGAGCATGTAGAATATGTATATTCGCTCAATAGCCCCTTACCCATGGGGTGCATCTAGTGTATATATTTAGTTGATACCAACAATTGAAGAATTGGTGACTCGTGCAAATCTCCAATACCTCCAACTAGAGATGGTATTCGGAACTTCTCACCTTAGAATCCTTAGCATCAGTTTGTAATAACTGAATTCGACTGACCAAACTACTGGAGCAAGTTCAAGTTCAAGTTCAAGTGAGTTTATTATAATGTTCAGCAATGCTGAATACTGTTTTTTTCATATTGTGACTGAGGTCGCTTCAGCTGATAATAGCATAAGGTTGTTAACAATGGTCTACATGTCCTTTGAGAGGTCGCTACTTTGCACGATATCAGTTCCTTGATTTGCTCAGCTGGACACAGCTACTACATTGCCAATTACCCTTGATGAATTAAAAGTCAGTTTATAACAGGTTGCTATTAACTCCAATCTCTTGCCACAGGGCGGAGTCATAGGCTAATTAATAGTTAAAGGTAAATCCCAATGACCAACAAACAGTTTATCCCATTCCGCAATGTTTTACTGTTATTAGTACAGTTATTTTGTCTTTGATAACCTCTGTGATGTGAATTGCATGGCATGGATCTTTGAGACTCTTATGAATCTGTTGTTAGTCAAGAAAAGAAGTTTTCATATTTGGAAAGTTCATATGCCTGACACTTTCCATTTTTCATAATAAACATGCCACTCCTGCCTTATTCACCTCCACCAGATGTTTTTATCCTTTGTGTGTTGTATAACAAATGTAAATTTTACAACTTGTGAATGGTGCACTTACCCATGTTTTGGAAGTGCTAGACCCACTTTGTTGAGTAGGATTGGTAAGGTGCATGGAATTTCTGAGCTATCATGCTGCCCCCAGCTCCAGTGAACCGCCTACTGCCGATGAGCGCCTGGGTTGCGTTCTGAAATGATTACCTTTGCCCGCCGTTTGCCTTAATTAAAGATTCATCTACCAGGTTTTCTTCCCCTGTTGAATAGGCCTACCTGAATAACAGATTCGGTGGCTGGCTCTCAGATCCCCCTGTTGGCGCTGTTCATGAAGCAGCCCTATCCCAGGTGCTGCTGGCGCGGCCTGTCCCATAGACCCGCGCTATTATGGTGTAGGCTCACTAAATCAAAATTTTTAGTGTATAGCTTTACCTGTGAAGGTTAAAGCAATTTTTAACCCTTCACAGCAACTTGAGCTAAACAAGAAGAATTTCATTGTCAGGGACATATGACAATAACATTTTTATGACTTTTAACTTTTAACTTTAAGAAAAACATGATAACATACATTAAACTTTATTATTAAGAGAAAAACCCTTGTAGCCCGACTCACCCGAGTCCAAATAGGGCTGAACGAGTCCTTTCTCACTAAATTTATTCCCTGCCCGGGGACCGACGTCTGTGAGTCTGTGCCGTTATTTCCTTGCCGTTGCACGACATCCCCGCAGGCTGGGAGCTGCTGACTGTGTTGTCAGCACAACCCGATCTTTTTGCCGGTTATCTGCTTCCGCGGTCGGACCGGGTTTCCCCTCAGTCCATAACCGGTTCACTCATCGGGCTGTGAAACTGGCAGGTAAACCTCTGTGAAGAGAGGCTCCTGCTCGAAAAAATCCCTGGTAAGTAAAAACAAACTTACCTTCTAGGTTTAACTTACCGCTGGCAGGAGCGCTGCCCTGCCAGTCTGGTGTTTGCGCCAATGCGGCTGACGTACTGATGCGCATGCGGCCTGGACGGGGTTCTTCACGGAATCACTCACGTGACTCCGAAGTAAAACTGGCTTGGTGTATGTGTAAATTATCCCTAGTGTGTGTAGGATAGTGTTAATGTGCGGGGATCGCTGATCGGCGTGGACCTAGTGGGCCGAAGGGCCTGTTTCCACGCTGTATCTCAAAACTAAAAAAATATAAACCGTGTCACTCCAACTTCATCATTAGTACGAGTGTCAGGAATTATGTGGAGAAGGCAGGAGAATGGGGTTAAGAGGGAAAGATAGATCAGCTGTGATTGAATGGCGGAGTAGACTTGATTGGCCGAATTCTCCTCCTATAAGTTATGAACCATTCATCTGCTAATGTAACCCAGGTTTTTAGACAACCTCAGAGGAAAATGAAGGGACAATATAGTTAGGGGGGGGGAGTAAGAAGGCAAGGTGAAGTCATTCTCTTGCCCATTAAATCGACCTAAATGGCTAAATGCGTCCTTTTTTCTCAATTTACCACATTACTGCATTCAGATGCAAAGAGGTAGAAAAAGATGAGTTCAATTCGGAAGCCCACAGATAAATTACCAATGCTTGTTTTTCTAGTGCTCATGTATTCATAATTCTCAAACAAACGACAGGAATTTGCTTTTTTTAATTAAATTAATCTCAAACAGTGACTTTAATTTCAAGTCCTATGTAAAATAAGTGAGTAGAGTCATTTTGGTTCACTTAAGTTGATACATAGGAGTAGTGCATTTGTAATTTGATTAGCAGAAACATCCTTTGAAGATCTGGTGACGGAAAGTGACTGTAAGTCATTCATTTGATTTCTGTTTGCTGAATTATACATAGGTACTGTTTAGCCTTAAAGTATGGAGTTACAGTTATTTAAAAAGGTATAAAGATGATGTCTTTTTTAAAAGCAACTTTTACAAATGTTTATGCATGGAACATGAGTGTGTGATGTACAGTAATGTTATTTATTCTGGGCAGGTCTGGTACAGACAGCATATTCATGGGCTCACTGTTCCCCAGAGATGTCAGAATGATAAGAGTATACTGTCCTGAATTATTTTTTCAAAACAGTCATCGAAGATCTAGCAACGGGCTGAACATGGTAAAATAGCTCAAATGCTCATAGAAGTGTTACTGAATGAACTTCAAACAAGACTATCAGTCAAGGTGGTCAAATATACTGTCAGCGAAATAGATTTTTAGATTTAGTTTTAGCTTTAGTGATTCAGCAAGGAAACAGGCCCTTCGGCCCACCGAGTCAGCGATGACCAATGATCACCCATTCACTAGTTCTATCCGATGCATTGGGGATGATTTACGGAAGCCAATTTACCTACAAACCTTCACGTCCTTTGAACTGCACCTAGAGAAAACCCCTGTGGTCAAATGAAGAATGTGCAAACTCCATGCAGACAGCACCCGTAGTTAGGATTGAACATGAGTCTCTGGTTTATAGGAGTATCTTAAAGAGAAACACCTATAAATATTTTTAAGAATTGACTGAAGAAATACAATTCCATATATAACTTTTGTACTTTCTGGGCAAGAGAGCATGGTTGACAGGCATAAATAATGATTACTGTAATGAGTTGAGTCAAACACATATCAAGATACAACACATGTTTATTAAATCTACTTACAGCATCGATCTGCAGGACATTACAGTTCCTAGCAGCTACTCATACTGAATGGCGTAGGCAAGCTCTTGTTAATATAAAACGCATATTAGGTGGAGCAACTACTAACAAGCACTACAATTGGTTAGTAGGAAATAACCAGTCTACATCTTTCCTTGTAGAAACAAAAGAAAGCATCGGTACATAGGAACATGGCGGCTGGGCAATATAGGTAGCGGAACGTTAGTAACGCATGTGGGGAAGTTTGTATAGTTACACAAAATCACCGTATCTAATGGGTGGCCTGCTAACCTGTCCGGCGCGTAAGCGGTATGAATCCGCCTCACCTCCTTTTAGCGGAGAAGTTACCGGGGAGGGAATGGGGGATGTGACCGGGGACCCGTCGGGGTGGGGAGGTGGTGACATAGGCGAGCTAGGCGCCGAATGCCGCGGTGGAAACGGTCGCTGATAGTGGAGCAGCAGGACCGGCAGTGGGAGGGTATACAAAACGTGAGACATCTGGATATGGAGTCGCAGGACGCGGTTCCTTCACGGGAAGGATATGCTGATGGTTGCATCTGTAAATGGCTCCGTCTGCTTCAACCAGATAAGATCGCGGTTCTTTGGCAGGGCCATAGATGTGACCCAGACGGCCATAACCCTCGTTGGTCTGGAGGTGAGCCACCTGTCCACCGGTGAGAGGTTTAAGTAACTTACTTGATTTGTCAAAAAAACGTTTCAAACGTTTGAATTGTAGTTGTTTCTGGACCGCAGGTGGAGAACGAACTTGTGACTGTAAAAGCTGGTGGGACACAGGCAGGGGAGCACGGGTTTGGTGAGACATCAGTCGTTGGGCTGGGGAACCCAGTATGGGATCCCTTGCAATGTTCCTTAAGTTGAGCAGGTCTAGGTATACGCTGATTTTGCAAGGTATGACCACTCCATTAGTTGTTTTGTGCTTCAGACGGCGCGTTCAGCAAGTCTGTTGGACTGCGGGAACTCAGGGCTGCTGGTAATATGTCGGAAGTTCCATAGTTAAATCTGGACTATGGGTTCAATCCTGACTATGGGTGCAGTCTACAGAGCATAGAACATAGAGCACAGAGTGTAGAGTGTAGAGAGAGCATACAGCATAGAGACTAGAGTGTGGAGCATAGACCATACAGCATAGAGACTAGAGTGTGGAGCATAGACCATACAGCATAGAGACTATAGCTTGGAGCATACATCATACAGCATAGAGACTAGAGTGTGGAGCATAGAGCATACAGCATGGAGACTAGAGCTTGGAGCATACAGAATACAGCATAGAGACTAGAGTGTGGAGCATAGAGCACACAGCATAGAGACTAGAGTGTGGAGCATAGAGCATACAGCATAGAGACTAGAGCTTGGAGCATACAGCATAGAGACTAGAGTGTGGAGCATACAGCATAGGGACTAGAGTGTGGAGCATACAGCATAGGGACTAGAGGGTGGAGCATACAGCATAGGGCCCAGAGGGTGGAGCATACAGCATAGAGACTAGAGCTTGGAGCATACAGCATAGAGACTAGAGGGTGGAGCATACAGCATAGAGACTAGAGGGTGGAGCATACAGCATAGGGCCCAGAGGGTTGAGCATACAGCATAGAGACTAGAGGGTGGAGCATACAGCATGGAGCAGTACAGCCATTTGGGTCACAGTGTTTGCACCAAACATGATGCATGAGAAACTGATCTCATCTGCACGTACATGATCCATAACCCTCTATTCCTTGCACTTCCATGTGCCCATCTAAAAGCCACTTAAATGCCACTATCATTTCTGCCTCCACCGCCACCCCTTGCAATGTGTTCTAGCCCCTCACTATTCTCTGTGTGAAAAACATTGCCCCACACATCTCCATTAAATTTCTCCCTCTCATCTTATAACCATGCCCTCTACTACTGGGAATCTCCACCTGGGGAAAAGGTCCTAACTGTCTGCCTTATCATTTGGATTGGGACCGTTCTTTTGACTGTCTGAAGACAGGTCCTGACCTGAAACGTCATCTGTCCATTCCCCCCACAGATGCTGCCTGACCTGCAGAGTTCCTCCAGCACTCCAGCTATGCTGATAAAACTATTTCCCCTAATGATACCTAAAGGTATTAAAGTAAAAAGAATGAAATCATATCCAAAAATGCAACCCAATTGACTGAAACGTGGACATGTTTGTGGCAAGCAATTTGAACAGGAATTTGAATCAAATGCTGTTAAGAAAACATAACATTTGCATCCAGATTGCCAACATCCAAAGTGGACATTTCACATAACTTTCTTTTACTACAAATTTTCCATGATCACATATGTCCTATTTTCTTTGTTTAGCTGCATGAGAGAGATATTTTTCCCTCCCCCTCCTTTCTATTTTTAAGTGATGAATTAAAATGTTGCATTTACAACTGCATCCCCTTCTAACTTTCCAGGGCCAGTGGTTGGGGAGGGTGGAAAGGAAGCGGGGAGGTGGATTTGGCCTCTTTGTCTCGTTTGAAAAGCTGCCTCTGAAGCTTTCACCATTTGTCTCAACTCATGCACTTGATCTTTGATCAATTAAAATTACAGGCAACCAAGCATTCTTTTCTCATAGTATTGATGTCAAATGTCTAAGGTTGCTCTTTAATTATGAAGCTGACCACCTGAAGGGGCGGCATGGTGCTGCAGCGACAGAGTTGCTGCCTTCCAGCGCCAGAGACCCGGGTTCGATCCTGACTATGGGTGCTGTCTCTACGGAGTTTGTACGTTCTCCCCGTGACCGGGTGGGTTTTCTTCAGGTGATCCGGCTTCCTCCCACACTCCAAAGACGTACCGGTTAATAGGTTAATTGGCTTCGATATAAATAGTAAATTGTTCCTAGTGTATAGTATAGTGTTAATCACCGGTCAGTGCGACACGGTGGGCTGAAGGGCCTGTTTCCACGCTGTATCTGTAAACTAAACTAAACTAAACCTGGATTACTTTGCTGTGATTAATTTAGAAATGTAACAACAGAACTGAATTGAGAGTAAATAGATGGGGAGCCAGGTTAGAACAGAAAGGAAATGTCTTCAGATCAAGCAACTGAATGTCAACCGCAACAAAAACATTCTGGTACAAAATCCAGTTGTTAATCCAGGTCTATTTCTCTGGAATACACGCATGACATAATTGCTAAATAAAACAGAGGTGTATTACATACTTATATTAACAGTCCTCCAACAGAATCCCGGTAACATTGATGAAAAATAATTAATAGTTTAATAATCTAGTTCACTATTCTCAGGATAACACATCAGCAAAACTACACAGACATCACTGCAAGCAGTTCATTAATGCTTGGCAGCACATGTTACTAATTTGTTAGAAACTGGTTATAAAACATTTATAAATGTGTTACTATCACTTTTGGTGCCACAATTTTTTTCAGACTTTTATTAGCTAACTTTAAGTATCTCAGACAGTATTAGAAACTTTTAATTAATATATTAGATTCTGGATTTTAGATTGGTTGTGACACGAGGGGAGAGTAGAACTTCTGCAAAGTTATTGGCAAAAGTTCAAAACCTAATTTATGAGTTTTACCATTACTCAAACAAAATGTTGTTCTTTTTTAGAGCTGCCTTCTTTTCCTTAGTCGGGTTGATGACATTTTGGAGACAAAAGCAGTTATTTAATTTTATTATAAAATTATTAGCTAGAAGGAATTGGGCAAACAACATAAATTCATTTATCTGTGGTCCTTGGACTATAGTTCAAACATCCAGTCTTTTGCGGTACAAGTTTCCTCCGGCTGTTAGTTGGAAGGATCTCACTCCGTCTCGTTTCCAAATGGCATAGACTCAGAACACAAAATTCTATAAAATCCTTACCCTGGTAGACCCTTCTATATAACTAAAAGATCCTTGTTCACAAATCACAGCGTTTCTCAACAGTCTTCAACTTTACAGTTAATTCTTCTCTTTGATATCAGGATATCATCGACAGTCCACCAAAGCATTGATTTCACTGAAATCCAATTCTTGTTGAACTATTTAACTACTTTCCTTGGTTTCTTAAACACAGCGAACTTAGACAATGGGAACATTCACTGCATTACAGTACAAAGTGGTCTATGGTTGGGGTTGGGCCAGATTACAACAAACTCTGCAGTTAGCAATAATACCTTTGGCCTGTTGCTTTATGGTAATGTTGCGAGTCTAAACCATAAATTATATTACATTGAAGTCTGTCTTTGGGGACAGTTCCATGGGTAATTTGATAGTTACCATATTTAAATATATATGTTTGTACTGTGTGTAAGATCATAAATAGCAAGAAGGAGTGAAAAGGCATACTCATTTTATTGCATTGGATTACTGTGACAAAAGTTCAGTATAAATTTCCTGCAGAATTCGCTTGTAATTTTTGTTCTTTGAATGTCGTTATCATAGAACAATGTTTATATCTTCTCTTCCAATGTTAAGAGACAACTGCTTTATTACAATCTACGTAAAAATCAAGCCACATACCAAAGCTGGCTATACTTTTCTCATGTTGATAAATTAAAGCAAATTCCAAGACCCCTCTCCACGCATACAAAGTGAACTCGTTAGGTAGAGTAAATAGCATGTGAATATTAAGGCTGAACTCATGGAATATTTCGTGACATTGCATCTATTACTCAAGAAGTTCCTTTTACATCAGTAGAATGTGAACATTGCTGATAATTAATACAATACCAGTGTTTAAAAGGCTTTTGGACAGACACATGGATATACAGGGAATGGAGAGATATGGATCATGTGAAGGGCGGGACGGTGGCGCAGCGGTAGAGTTGCTGCCTTACAGCGCTTACAATGTCAGAGTCCCGGGTTCGATCCTGACTACGGGTGCTGTCTGTACAGAATTTGTATGTTCTCCCCGTGTCCTGTGTGGACTTCGGTTTCCTCCCACACTGCAAAGACGTACAGGTTTGCAGGTTAATTGGCTTGGTATAAATGTATAAATTGTCCCCAGTGTAGGATAGTATTAATGTGCTGGGATTCCTGGTCGGTGCGGACTCAGTGGGCCAAAGGGCTTGTTTCAACGCTATATCTCCAAACTAAACTAAACTTAATGTGCAGGCAGAGATTAATTTATTTTGGCATTTTGTTCAACATATTGTGGGCGGTAAGTCCTGTACCTGTGCTGTACTATTCTATATTTTACGTTAAATTAGTTTAGAGATGCAGCATGGAAACAAGCCCATTCGGCCCACTGAGTCTGTGCCTACTAGTGATCACCTATACACTAGGGACAATTTTTTTTTAACAGAGGCAAATTAACCTGCACATCTTTGGAATGTTGAAGAAAACTGGAGCACCTGGAGAAAACCCATCTGGTCACAGGGAAAACGTACAAACTCCATATAGACAGTACCCAGGGCCAGGATCGAACCCAGGTCTCTGGCGCTGTAAGGCAGCAACTATACCACTGTGCCACCCGTAAATATCTATATTACTAAATGTCTGATCTTGACCACTTCCTGTTGTTCTTTATATTGATTTTAGAAAAAACGCTGCCACTTATGGCTGTGATTTTTGGCCATCTTACTCAGAGTCCCTCTCCGCTGCGCAGGACAAGAGGATTTTTCCCATCGACTAAAAATAAAAGAGTTATTTGTGTTTAAAAAATGTTGAGATTCTCTCTCCTGAAGGCCACGCCCCTTCCGGAGGGACTACAAAACCCAGAAGTGTTGAGTGCCTCAGTCAGTCTCTGCAAGATGGGGGAGCGAGAGGGTCATGTCTCTCAGTCTGAGCTGTGAATAATACTGAACACATGTCTACTATACTGTGAGTGGTTTTACTCGACTGTCAGTGCCCTTAATGTGGTTTGAAAATATAGTTTGGAAATGCTAAAGCTGTGCTGCCTTTGGCTTGGAAATGCTAAAGCTGTGTTGCCTTTGGTTTGGAAATGCTAAAGCTGTATTGCCTTTGGTTTGGAAATGCTAAAGCTACCATGTACGGCTGTGATTTTTGGCCATCTTACTCAGAGTCCACCTCCACTCATCAGCTGCCAAGGAATTTTCCCATCGATGAAAAACAAAAGAGTTATTAGTGTTTAAAAAATGTTGAGATTCTCTCTCCTGTCAATCACGCCATGAAGGCCACGCCCCTTCACTGTGGTGAGAAACGTCTGTTGTGGTGTCCTGGATTTGGAATTACTGGCTTCTAGTAATTCAGCCATCTCACTTTGTGATTGGAAAGACATAAAGTGCTGGAGTAACTCAGTGGGTCAGGCAGTATCTCTGGAGAACATGGATAGGTGACTTCAGGCCGGGACTTCTTCAGACTGATTCTTTGTTCATGGTATCGCTCTGTGGTGAGTCTTCCCTTTGATACCCATTAACAATTCTACCACTGCTCCTTGATGTTATACATTCAAATGTTGTTTTGACCTCAATGGCAATTAGTTCAATCCTACCTCTAGAATTCAGTTCCTTTGTCAATGTTTAGACCCATGCTATAATTAAAATGAGTATCAAGGGTGGCATGGTGGCACAGCGATAAATTTGGGGCCTTACAGCGCTTGCAGCAACAGAGACCCGGGTTCGATCCCGACTATGGGTGCTGTTTGTAAATAGTTTGTAAATAAATTCTCCCTATTTGTGTGTTTTCTCTGAGATCAGTTTCTTCCCACACTCCAAAGACGTACAGGTTTGTAGATGGATTGGCTTGGCACACATGTAAATTGTCCCTAGAGTGTGTAGGATAGTGTTAATGTGTGGTATTTGGTGGGACGAAGAGCCTGTTTCCACACTGTATCTAAACTAAACTAAAAGGCTGTCCTGATAATACCCAAATGAAGCATGGGTGACTTTGTTACGGATGAGTAAATGCTATTTAATATCACTGTCAACGACATCTTCAATTGCATTTTTACTGATTTAGAATAGACCGGTTGGGCAATAATTAGGCCAACTGAATTTGCCTGGCTTTTGATGGATTGATCATGCCTGGATAATGTTCCCCATTACTGGGTAGATACTAGAATCGCAGCTGCTTTGAAACGGCTGACTGGAGCCCTACAACCAGGGGATTTTTTGGTTCTTTTCTCTCTTCTACATCTCTTGTTGTTAATTGTTTCTCATCATGACATAAAATAAATATAATTGGCTGAAGAATAGCTCCAATGATAGTAGACGGACACAAAATGTTGGAGTAACTCAGCAGGATAGGCAGCATATCCAGACAGGAGGAATGGGTGACCTTTTGGCATCAAGACCCTTCTTCAGACTGAGAGTCAGGGGAGAGGGAGACATAGAGATATGGAAGGGTAAGGTGTGAAAATGAGAGGTCAAAGGGGATGAAGATTAAGGAAAATGTAGAAAGGATCATTGTTAGCTGAGGCGAAAGTATCGACAAGGCATACAATGAGTAAAATTCAATGACAGCAGGATCTAAAACAAGAGCTGAGGTAACAAATAATTTGCATCGTTATTGCCAAAAAAAAACGAGTTGAATCTCCAACTTGTCTGAAAAAGGATCTCAACCCGAATTCCTCCTCTCCAGCGATGCTGCCTGCCCCACTAAGTTACTCCGGCCTTTGTGTCTATCTCTAGCTTGTAAATGTAGGAATGTTGCAACAATGAAAACTTTTCTTAACCTTCATGTGTGTAGAATTCCCAGAATAGTACAGCCGTTTCTTTCTTTTTTAACCAAATTAACATCATGCATGCAAGGGATGTAGAGGAGGTTTCATTTCTTTGCTTTCTAAGAGAAGTCTCCTTTAATGTTCTGTGACCCCAGACAAAGTTCCGTAATATCAGGGTGGTTGATCTTAGTATGCAGCCCATGTGCAATCTCACTATCTGGTGTAAGCACATTCTTTGTATGTGATGCATTCGTCTGCAGAATTTTAATTGTTGAAGTCCCTGGAAACCCCTAGTACTGTTCCATTAATTGCGAGCCTATCTAATTCCCCTGTGGTGTTTCAGCAGTAATAGCAATCATGAGCAATTTTTCTGCGGAATCTGATTTCAGAGCAAGGAGCTATCATGAAAAAAGTACGTGGTGGCAACTGGAAAATAAACAAACTCAGAATTTTGATTAAAGCATCCTAATTTATTTTTCTGCAATTGCATAACATTTGAAAGAGCCCTGGTGTGGACTGTTATTTAATATTACCCAAATTAGTCGCAAAAAATGGCATAATTGGTCTCCGATTACTTGGATTAGAGAAGAGAATTGAACATGGAGGTTTCATGGCTGAGAAAGGGAAGGAGCAATATTGTGACTACTTATATTATTGAATATGCTGCCGACATGCACTATCACGAGAGAGCAGGCTATTCTAGACTGGATAATGAGTAATGAGGAAGGGTTAGTTAGCAGCCTTGTTGTACGTGGCCCCTTGGGCAAGAGTGACCATAATATGGTTGAGTTCTTCATTAGGATGGAGAGTGACATTGTTAATTCAGAAACATGTGTCGTGAACTTAAAGAAAGGTAACTTTGAGGGTATGAGACGTGAATTGGCCAAAATGGACTGGCAATTGATTCTTGAAGGGTTGACGGTGGATATGCAATGGAAGGCATTTAAAGACTGCATGGATGAACTACAACAATTGTTCATCCCAGTATGGCAAAAGAATAAATCAGGGAAGGTAGCATCCGTGCATAACAAGGGAAATCAGGGATAGTATCAAAGAAAAAGATGAAGCGTACAAATTAGCCAGAAAAAGCAGCCTACCAGGGGACTGGGAGAAATTCAGAGACCAACAGAGGAGGACAAAGGGCTTAATTAGGAAAGGGAAAATGGAGTATGAAAGAAAATGGCAGGAAACATAAAAACTGACTGCAAATGTTTTTATCGATATGTGAAGCGCAAAAGATTAGTTAAAACAAATGTAGGTCCCTTGCAGTCAGAAACGGATAAATTGATCATGGGGAACAAGGACATGGCAGACCAATTGAATAACTACTTTGGTTCTGTCTTCACTAAGGAAGACATAAATAATTTGCCGGAAATAGCAGGGGATCGCGAGTCAAATGAGATGGAGGAAATGAGTGAAATGCAGGTTAGCCGGAAAGTGGTGTTGGGTAAATTGAATGAATTAAAGGCCGATAAATCCCCAGGGCCAGATAGGCTGCATCCCAGGGTACTTAAGGAAGTAGCCCCAGAAAAAGCAGATGCCTTAGTGATAATTTTTCATAACTCTTTAAATTCTGGAGTAGTTCCTGAGGATTGGAGGGTAGCTAATGTAACCCCACTTTTTAAAAAGGGAGGGAGAGAGAAAACGGATTATTACAGACCAGTTAGTCTAACATCGGTAGTGGGGAAACTGCTAGAGTCAATTATTAAAGATGGGTTAGCAGCGCATTTGGAAAGTGGTGAAATCATTGGACAAAGTCAGCATAGATTTACGAAGGGTAAATCATGTCTGACGAATCTTATTGAATTTTTTGAGGATGTAACTAGTAGAGTGGATAAGGGAGAAGCAGTGGATGTGTTGTATCTGGACTTTCAGAAGGCTTTCGACAAGGTCCCACACAAGAGATTGGTATACAAACTTAAAGCACACGATATTGGTGGTTCAATATTGATGTGGATAGAGAACTGGCTGGCAGACAGGAAGCAAAGAGTAGGAGTGAATGGGTCCTTTTCAGGATGGGAGACAGTGACTAGTGGGGTGCCGCAAGGCTCAGTGCTGGGACCCCAGCTATTTACAATATACATTAATGATTTGGACGAGGGAATTAAATGCAACATCTCGAAGTTTGCGGATGACACGAAACTGGGGGGCAGTGTTAGCTGTGAGGAGGATGCTAGGCTGCAGGATGTCTTGGATAGACTGGGTGAGTGGGCAAATGCATGGCAGATGCAGTATAATGTGGATAAATGTGAGGTTATCCACTTTGGTGGCAAAAACAGGAAGGTAGACTATTATTTGAATGGTGACCGATTAGGAAAAGGGGAGATGCAGCGAGACCTGGGTGTCATGGTACACCAGTCATTGAAAGTAGGCATGCAGGTGCAGCAGGCTGTGAAGAAAGTGAATGGTATGTTGGCATTCATAGCAAAAGGATTTGAGTACAAGAGCAGGGAGGTTCTACTGCAGTTGTACAGGGTCTTGGTGAGGCCACACCTGGAGTATTGCGTACAGTTTTGGTCTCCTAATCTGTGGAAAAGACATTCTTGCCATAGAGGGAGTACAGAGAAGGTTCACCAGACTGATTCCTGGGATGGCACGACTTCCATATGAAGAAAGACTGGATAGACTTGGCTTGTACTCGCTGGAATTTAGAAGATTGAGGGGTGATCTCATAGAGACTTACAAAATTTTTAAGGGGTTGGACAGGCTAGATGCAGGAAGATTGTTCCCGATGTTGGGGAAGTCCAGGACAAGGGGTCACAGTTTAAGGATAAGGGGGATGTTTTTTAGGACCGAGATGAGAAAATCGTTTTTCACACAGAGAGTGGTGAATCTGTGGAATTCTCTGCCACAGAAGGTAGTTGAGGCCAGTTCGTTGGCCATATTTAAGAGGGAGTTGGATGTGGCCCTTGTAGCTGAAGGGATCAGGGGGTATGGAGAGAAGGCAGGTACAGGATACTGAGTTGGATGATCAGCCATGATCATATTGAATGGCGGTGCAGGCTCGAAGGGACGAATGGCCTGCTCCTGCACCTAATTTCTATGTTTCTATGTTTCTATCTGGATTCACATATGATGTTGGTTACTGAAATTGTGTTTTTTTTCTTAGGTTAACAATGTTAAATTGTCAGTGTCCTAACAAGGAACGGCAGACGCTGATCTACAGGAAATAGAATCAAGGTGCTCGGTCAACAAAGATCAAAAAGAATCAACAAGAACCTGGACCCACTACAATGTGTCTACTGCCACAGCAGATCAATGGAGGACACAATCTCTCTGGCTCTCCATTCTGCATTGGACCACTTGGACATACAAAACACGTTCATCAGGCTGTTCAGTTGAATTTGGTTTAGAGATACAATGCGGAAACAGGCCCTTCAGCCCACCGAGTCCACACATTAACACTATCCCATACTAGGGACAATTTACATTTATACCAAGCCAATTAACCTACAAAACTGTACGTCTTTGGAGTGCAGGAGGAAACCGAAGATCTCCGAGAAATCCCACCAGGTCACGGGGAGAACGTACAAACTGCATACAGACAGCATCTGTAGTCAGGATCGAACCCGGGTCTCTGGCACTCTAAGGCAGCAACTCTGCCACTGCGCCACTGTGCCGTCCACTGTGGTCCTTAGGTTACAGCTCAGCATTCAACACCATCATCCCCTCCAAACTGGATACCAACCTCATGGAACTTGGTCTCTGCGCATTCCTCTGCAACTGGATCCTCGACTTCCTCATCAACAGACCACAATATATACAAATTAGCAGCAACACTTCCTGCTCGATAACCATCAGCACGGGAGCACCTCAAGGCTGTGTGCTCAGCCCCCTGCTCTACTCATTCTATTACCCATGCCCACATAGCCAGTCACAATTCCAACTCCATCTTCAAATTTGCCAACGACACCATCATTATTGGACGAATTACAGAAGATGATGAGTCTGAGTATAGGAGGGAGATATCGACTCATCAAATGGTGCCAAAACAACCAATTTGCTCTCAACGCCAAGGCATTGATTGTAAGATTGAAGATCCACAAACTTGTCATCATCGACGAGACGGTGATGGAGAGAGTCAAAAACTTCACATTATTGGGCGTGTATATCTCTGAAGATCTGTCCTGAACCCTACACACTGATGCAATCAGAAAGACACCCTCTCAGCACCTCTACTTCCTTAGAAGATTGGGGATATTTGGTATGTCAATGTATACTCTCTTGAACTTCTACAGGTGTACAGTAGAGAGCATATTGACTGGTTGCATCACAGCCCGGTTTGGCAACTCAAACACCCTGAAACAAAGGTGATTACAATAGTGCTGAACACTATCCAGTCAATCATGACCACCCCACCATCGAAAGGCAACCAACGTCATCTGAGACCAACATCATCCTGGACACGCTCTCATTTCACTCCTGCCATAGAGTCATAGAAGCACAGCTTGACAATATATTTCCTATAACATGGTGCCCAGAACTGAACACAATATTCTAAATGCGGTCTCACCAACATCTTATACAACTGCAACATGACCCCTCAACTTCTATACTCAATACTCTGACTATGAAGACCAAAGTGCCAAAAGCCTTTTGACCACCTTTTCTACTTGCGACCCGACCGTCAAGGAACCTTGCACCTGTACTCCTAGATCCCTCTGCTCTACAACACTACCCAGATGCCTACCATTTACTGTGTGTAGGTCCTGCCCTTGTTAGACATCCCAAAATGCAACACCTCACACTTATCTGTATTAAATTCCATCAACCATTTTTCCGCTCACCTGGCCAATCGATCCAGATTCTGCTGCAATCTTTCACGACCATCTATCTGCAAAACCACTAACTTTTGTATCATCAGCAAACTTGCTAATCTTGCCCTGTATGTTCTCAACCAAATCATTGATGTAGATGACAAACAGTAACAGGCCCAGCACCGAACCCTGAGGCACCCCACTAGTCACAGGCCTCCAGTCTGAGGAGCAACCTTCCACCATCACCTTCTCCTTCCTTCCATGCAATTTGCCATCCATTCTGCTATCTCTCCTTGGATCCCATGCGATCTAACCTTCCAGAGAAGCCTACCATGTGGAACCTTGTCGAACGCCTTGTACACAACATACACAAGTCCATGTACACAACATCTACAGCTCTTCCCCCATCAACCTTTTTAATCACATCTTCAAAAAAATCAGTCAGATTTGTGAGACATGACCTCCCACGTACAAAACCACACTGACTATTCCTTATCAGCCCTTACCCATCCAAATGCCTGGATAACCTATTCCTCAGAATACTCTCCAGTAACTTACCAACTACAGATGTTAAGCTCAACGGCCTATAGTTCCCAGCATTTTCCTTGCATCCCTTCTTGAAAAAAGGCACAACATTTGTCACCCTCCAGTCTTCCGCACCTCTCCTGTATTTAAGGACGACTTGTAAATTTCAACCAAGCCTCCCGCAATTTCCTCTCTAGTTTCCCGCAATGTCCTCGGATATACATGATCAGATCCTGGAGATTTGTCTACCTTCAAACACAGCAGTACCTCAGTACTTTTTCAACGGTAACCCTGACTGCTCTCAAGATACTTCCAGTGACTTCCAATTTCCTCCATCCTACTGTCTTTCTCCTCGGTAAATACAGAGGAGAAGTACTCATTTAGGACCTTGCCCATCTCCTGTGGCTCCACACAAAGGTGACCGCTTTGATTCCTGAGAGGTCCCATTCTCTCTCTCATGACCCTTTTCCCCCTTATGTATTTATAAAATCTTTTGGAATTGTCCTTAATGCTACCCACAAGAGCTATCTCCGGGCCCATTTTTGCCCTTCTGATTTCCTTTTTTAGTATACTCCTTAGTTCCCGAAACTCCTCCAGGGATGCACTTGATCCCTGGCCATCAGGAAGAAGGTTCAACAGCCTGAAAACTGTAACATCCAGGTTCAGGAGCAGCTTCCCTACAACCCCCAGGCCATTAAACACGGCAACCTCCAAATAAGCTCCAACCACATAGACTTGGGGACATTGTTTTTGTCCTATTTTTCACTATTTTTTTTCACTGGTTTGTTTGTTTTTGTTAATACGTTAACTGAACATTTTTATTGGTTATAATGGTTTTTACAGAGTATAATGTTTACATATCGGTTGTGCTGCTGCAAGTGAGTATTTCATTGTTCCGTTCTGGGACATGTGATAATAAAACACTGTTGACTCTTGAGTAACTCAGCAGGTCAAGCAGCATATCTGGTAAGCAGGACCCTTCTTCTGACTGATTGTAAAGGGTGGGCACAGAAAACAAGTTTAGTGTGTAGGAAGGAACTGGTGCTGGTTTACACCGAAGATAGACACAAAAAGCTGGAGTAACTCAGCTGGATAGGCAGCATCTCTGGAGAGAAGAAATGAGTGATGTTTCTGGTCGAGACCCTTCGTCAGACAGTTTCAGTGTTCACTGTTTTCACAATATGAAGCCAACAGGAACCTTGGTGCATGTTCAGGAGCAGAGCAGTACTGAAATCTGAGAGCTGCTTTCAGTGATTTCCTGTCCCTCCACAGGGGGCACTGTTTTGCAGCTTGCTCCAGTGTCATTTTTATTAGTCAGTGCATTGAAAAAAACGTTGTGAATTAGCCCGGCTGTAAAACTCCGTGGGTGTTATGCTTCATTACACAATGTGTTTGTAAGGATTGATTTCTGTTTAAAAAAAAATTGATTCTAAAATGAATTTAGAGTGGCCTCACAGTGCTAGATAGCTAGGTTCGATCCTGACCATGGCTTCTATATGTGTGGAATTTGCACGTTCATCTGCACCAGCGTGGTTTCCTCCAGGCCCTCCACTTTCCCCTACTGCTCCTTAGCTGCTGACCACAAAATCAAGACCAAAGAGGCCAAGGCAATTGATATTTTTAAAGCAGAGATGGATAGATTCTTGATTGGTATGGGTGTTAGGGGTTATGGTGAGAAGGCAGGAGAATGGGGTTAGGAGGAAGAGATTGATCAGTCATGATTGAAAGGCAGAGTAGACTTGATGGGCCGAGTGGCCTAATTCCGCACATATTACTTATGATCTTATGACCTTATGATAGACAGAAAGTGCAGGAGTAACTCAGTGAGTCAGGCAACATCTTTCGAGAAAAGTAATTGGTGATGTTTAAGGTCAAAACCCTTCTATAGACACAAAGCCAATATTTACTATTGAATCTGGAGTGTGGAAATTAAGCAGTACAGATTATTTTTTGAAAAGCAAGCATGTGCATAGCTGGGTGGCAGTGTGAACTGTGTGGAGGATGCTATGAGAATGCAGGGTGACTTGGACAGGTTGGGGGAGTGGGCAGATGCATGGCAGGTGAAGTTTAATGTGGATAAATGTGAGGTTATCCATTTAGGTAGCAAAAATAGGAAGGCAGATTACTATCTAAATGGCGTCAAATTGGGGAAAAAGGGAAGTACAATGTGATCTGGGGGTCCTTGTACATCAGTCTATGAAAGTAAGCATGCAGGTACAGCAGGCAGTGAAGAAAGCGAATGGCATGTTGAGCTTTATAACAAGAGGAATCGAATATAGGAGCAAAGATGTCCTTCTGCAGTTGTACAGAGCCCTAGTGAGACCACACCTGGAGTATTGTGTGCAGTTTTGGACCCTAATTTGAGGAAGGACATTCTTGCTATTGAGGGAGTGCAACGTAGGTTTACAAGGTTAATTCCCGGGATGGCGGGACTGTCATATGCTGAGAGAATGGAGCAGCTGGGCTTGTACACTCTGGAGTTTAGAAGGATGAGAGGGAATCTCATTGAAACATATAACATTTTTAAGGGCTTGGACACACTAGAGGCAGGAAACATGTTCCCGATGTTGGGGGAGCCCCGAACCAGGGGCCACAGTTTAAGAATAAGGAGTAAGCCATTTAGAACGGAGATGAGGAAACACTTTTTTTCACAGAGAGTGGTGAGTCTGTGGAATGCTCTGCCTCAGAGGGCGGTGGAGGCCAGTTCTCTGGATGCTTTCAAAAGAGAGCTAGATAGGGCTCTTAAAAATAACAGTCGGGGGAATTGGGGAGAAGACAGGAATGGGGTACTGATTGGGGATGATCAGCCATGATCACATTGAATGGCGGTGCTGGCTCGAAGAGCCAAATGGCCTACTCCTGCACCTATTGTCTATTGTCGATTGTCTATTGTCTATGTGTGTACTGTAGACTCATACAACAGATATTTAATTCAATAGTTAATATAAGAACAAAATTAGAAATGAGCAGACAATTATTTTAAGAAGGAACTGCAGATGTTGGAAAAAATCCAAGGTAGACAAAAATGCTGGAGAAACTCAACGGGTGAGGCAGTATCTATGGAGCGAAGGAATAGATGATGTTCAGGTCAAGACCCTTCTTCAGATTGATAATACAATGCAATTATTTTTGTTCCTTTTTAACAAGCCTGCAGGAAAACACATCCTAGGATGTTTGATATCAATCCAGTGATACACTTTTTTTACGAGTAAAATCCATTTGAACAGTTGAAACCATTTGATAAAATAGGTTCTGTTTATAATATTGTTAAATATTTTTGATCAATACATTTTCACCTAACCACAGAGATGAAGTCATAGAGATACAAGGAACTGCAGATGCTGGAATCTGGAGTAAATCACAAAGTGCTGGAGGAATGCAGGCAGTTAGTCAGCATCTGTGGAGTGAATGGACAAATGGTGTGCATTGGGACCCTTCTTCAGACAGTCTGCAGTTGCAATTTGCTATTAAGAATGTGATTTTAGACTTTAGAAGCACAACACAGAAACACGCCCTTTGGCCAACCAAGTCCGTGCCGACCACCAATCACCCTGCCTGCTATAGCACAATCCTACACACAAGGGACAATTAACAAATTTTACCAAAGCCAATTAACCTACAAACCTGTACATCGTTGGAGTGTGGGAAGAAACCGGAACACCCGCAGAAAACCCGGCGGTCACAGGGAGAACGTACAAACTCTGTACAGACAGCACCCATAGTCAGGATCGAATCCGGGTCTCTGACGCTGTAAGGCAGCAACCTCACTACTGTGCCACTGTGCCACCCTGTGTGAGGAAAGGACCTGACCCAAAACATTGTCTTCCCTTCACAGATGCTGGCTGACCAGCTGAGTCTGTCCAGCACTCTGCGATTTTCTCAAGATGAAGACATAATTAATTTCCCCATTCATATAGAAATGAAGAGAAATGAACATCATCATCATCATTGTTGATGACATACAACGAAATCACAATAATTTTAACTTGGGTACTATGATTTTGTTGGTGATTACATACAGCCCCAATCGTCTGAGAACAGAAAAGTCTTCATTACATAAAATGGAAGACACACAGTGGATCAGGCATCATCTCTGGAGAAGAGGAATAGGTCTGATGAAGGGTCTCATCCCAAAACGTCTCCTATTCCTTTTCTCCAGAGATGCAGTCTGACCCTGTGAGTTACTGCAGCACTTTGTGTCTGTTATTGGTGTAAACCAGCATCTGCAGTTCCTCCTTACACAAATGAAAGATACAGACGCTCCAAAGTCACACAGGCATGTGGCTAAATTGTCTTGGTAAATGTAAAAATTTTCCCCAGTGTGTGTAGGATAGTGTTGGTATGTGGGGATTGCTGGGTGGCGCGGACTCGGTTGGTCGAAGGGCCTGTTTCCGCGCTGTATCTCTAAACTAAAAAAAAAGATTGTTGCAAAAGCTTAGGAAGAGCTCTTACTCTTGCCTTGAAAGTGGACAATGACAAACTGAGGCCACTGACTTTGCAGAGGGAGGGAGGGTGAGCCAAACAGCAAACCAGCTGGATGAACCATACTGTGGCAAGTGATACTGCCTGTGTGAGGTGGGAGGAGATCAAAGGGAAAGAAGGACAATTAGATAAATCTTAGGAAAATATCAGATTTTAATTTTAGAGGTAGCATCCGGTGACTAATTTGAAATTGAACAATATATTAAATAAAATGTCACGTCTTCGCATCCACTTTTTTTTGCCAATTCTGGACGTTGAGAGTGTGGTATATATCGAGAGAGGCTTGACTCCCTTGCTGGCAGCGGTTGCCTGGTTACAGAGTGCACAGCTGCTGTAACAAAAGGCTTCACACTGGTGCTTCTGTGAGTGTCAGCGCAGAGTACATTACAACAGTTTGACCCCATTATCTTGCGCTGCTAAAAAAGCCACCCAGTTGATGTAATGGATTATAATGTAAGCCTGGTTCACCATTTCTTTCCCTTTCATGTCACTGCAAAGGAACTGCATAATTTCCGACGGCAAATTATGCCGATTTACTTTATTCTGTGGACCAGTGCAGTATATTGGCGAGTAAATAGAAATAATACCGACGCTCCAACGGCATCGGGATGGCATCAGTCGATCACCAGCAAACAGGCCACCCAAAATCTGGCACGCATTTCCGCAGAACTGGGTACCATCTGAAGTTCTTCATGAATTTATCAGCGACATGATTTTTAAATGAACTGCTGCTGACTGATCATGCAGAAAAATGGAGAGAAAAAAAGTGATATTGCAATCAGGGTGTTTACTGATAAAATTTACACTGATTGTAAAGTTAAGCGACTCCTGAGAAATTGTTGTGTGATCTCAAATGCTGTATGAAAGATGTTAGGGACTGAGGCACTCTGTTATTTGCACTGCATTAATCAGAGGTCGGTTGGCTTATCCCTGATGAAATCTATTCGCAGACCATTACATCCCCAGGACTTGAATTTGAAAGTTTGCAGATATCTTTGCGCTTGAGTGGTTCAGAAGTCAGCCTGTCTCCAGCGATGAAATATATAACTGAGCTGGTTTCCAAAATTCCCACCCTCCATCTAAGGACTCGCTTATCTTGGGAAAGTTATAATGGTTCACATCATATTTTTCTTGGAGATGCCATTTTCTGCTCTTGCTCAAAGTGAGGAATAATCCAACGTACATGTTCTGATTAATTTTGAGGCTAATGTCTCAATCTGAATCTAATCAAATATTCCTAACCCTGAGGGTGAAAGCCCAAATAAGCCAAAGGGAAGGCTGGCCTATTAAAAAAAATCACTTGACATTTAGCGCAATATATTATCCCCTTATTCCAGCCACAATGGGTGGTGTACTTTGAGGTAGAGAAAACCTGTTAACTGCTATGAATTCATATTGAAAGGTCTGTAGCGTAATAGCAACACCTCTCCTTGAGATGAGTGGTGAATCTGAAGAATTTATTGCCAAGTCAATGGATATTTTTAAGGTGGAGATTGATAGATTCTTGATTAGTACGTGTGTCAGGGGGTTACGGGGAAAAGGTTTCCGAATGGTCCTTCCATAAGCCAGTGTACTGTCCGATTCACCTCTACCCCATTGTGAACATTGGACTTGTCTGTGGAACTGTTGTACCACATTGCAGAGAACTACATTCTGCACTCTGTATCTTGCTCTTAGCTCTTCCCTTTGTTCTTTGGTGTTATCTAACTTGATTGGATAGCATGCAAATGAAAGGTTTTCGCTGGCTAGTTTTCGATTGGCCAGGTGGGCTGAGGAATGGTTGATGGAATTTAATATGTACATGTGTGACAATAATAAACCTAAAACTATGAGAACATCAAGTAACAAACAGGCTGTGGAACCCAAGGTCAGGATGAACCACTCTTTGCTGTTTGATTGCCAGGTAGCCCAAGTTGTGGCTGCCAATGCTAAGACGATGTAGTCTGAAAACAAGCTTTCCGGTCCCAGAACTGTTCAAGATGTCCTGCTTAATATCTTTAGTTTAGAGCTACAGTGCGGAAGCAGGCCCTTCTGCTCACCGAGTCCACACCGACCAGCAATCCCTGCACATTAACATTATTCTACACTAGGGACAATTCTTACATATGTACCAAGCCAATTAACTTCTAAACCTGTACATCTTTGGAGTGTGGGAGGAAACCGATGTTCTCGGAAAAAACCATCAAGGTCACGGGGATAACGTAAAACTTTGTACAGACAAGCGGCCGTAGCCAGGATCGAACCCGGGTCTCTGGCGCTGTAAGCGCTCTAAGGCCACAGCTCTACCGCTACGCTATTGTACCACCCCCTGTTCAAGATTGCAGCAGGATCTGGATCGATTGGCCAGGTGGGCTGAGGGATGGTTGATGGAATTTAATACAGAGAAGTGTGAGGTGTTGAATTTTGGGACGTCTAACAGTGAATGGTCGGCCTCTGGGGAGTGTTGTGGAGCAGAAGGATCTAGGAGTGCAGGTTCCTTGAAGGTCGAGTTGCAGGTAGATAAGGTGGTCAAAAAGGCTTTTGGCACATTGGCCTTCATCAGTCAGAGTATAGATCATAGAAGTTGGGAGGTCATGTTACAGTTGTATAACACGTTGGTGAGACCACATTTAGAAGATTGTGTTCAGTTCGGGGCACCATGTTATAGGAAAGATATTGTCAAGCTTGAAAGGGTTCAGAGAAGATTTACGGGGATGTTGCCAGGACTAGAGGGTGTGAGCTATAGGGAGAGGTTAAGTAGGCTGGGTCTCTATTCCTTGGAGCACAGGAAGATGAGGGGTGATCTTATAGAGGTGTACAAAATCATGAGAGGAATAGATCGGGTAGATGCACACTGTCTCTTGCCCAGAGTAGGGGAATTGAGGACCAGAGATCATAGGTTCAAGGTGAAGGGGAAAAGATTTAATAGGAATCTGAGGGGTAACTTTTTCACACAAAGGGTGGTGGGTTTATGGAACAAGCTGCCAGATGCGGTAGTTGAGGCGGGGACTATCCCAATGTTTAAGAAACCGTTAGACAGGTACATGGATAGGACAGGTTTGGAGGGATATGGACCAAGCGCAGGCAGGTGGGACTAGTGTAGCTGGGACATGTTGGCTGGTGTGGGAAGGTTGGGCCGAAGGGCCTGTTTCCACACTGTATCACTCTGTGGCGTCTAGCTGCAGTCTCCTTCAAAGTCAGAAGCATTCCCAGCCATGTCTCAACCACTGGGACGATATGAAGTGGACACTTCAGAGCAAAAGGCCCACCGAAGGTAAGTGCAAAAGGAATCTACAAGTGTGAGTAGTCTAACTTTAGAAAGTTACAGAATATTGTCACTCATTTACAAGTAATCCTGTTGCATTTCACATGGTGTTCTGTGAAAAGGAAGAGGAAATCCTAACCTTCGAACCTCTCCAGATGCTTCTGTCCATTCACTTCACCTAAAATCCTGCAGTAGTCAAATGTCAAGCATGTTTAATTATCTAATATATACTGATAACAGAATAGTGGAATTCGTGTTTGCTGCACATGATATATTCAATAAATTAATAACCACAAAATGAACATTAAAAAAAAACAGTCCTTAATGCAACCAAAGACAGTCCATAGAGATTCATAGGTAAGGTTAGTGTTATGTAGCCTCCAAGCATGGACGGAAATCCTGGGGGGGACAGGGGAACATGGTCCCTCCATGTTTTGAGAGGTGGGGGACAATCGCCCCCATGTTTTGTAATCCAGATTTTGAAATTTGGTTAAAAGAACTATTAAAAATCTCCGCTTTCTGCGAGACAATGGGGGTGGGACAGATGATCGAGGGTGCCGATTGGACAAGAGAGACATCGGTCAGCAGGCAGTAAGAGCGGTGATTGGAGGAGGGAGATGTCCTGGTGGAGCAAAGATCATAGAGCAGAGCTCGAATCGGCCCGTTCGCGGGGCCTTTCATCGCCCAGCGTGGCTTAAAATCGGCAGCAGGATCTTTCACCGCCCTGCGGTCAAATTACTCCGTCGAGGCGATCGAGGCTCCTGATGTTGAAGCCCCCGCCGGGCGATTTTAAGCCGCGCCGGGCAATGAAAGGACCCGCAAATGGGACGATTGAAGCCCCACGATTCGGGGCGGATGAAGCTGCTGTTGCTGGAGTTCGGAATCAGTCACCAACCAGGTCAGCTCCCGATATTACTGTCCACAAGGCCCACGGCCAAAGCCTCCGAAGCCCCGCGTGTGCCTGTGCGCGCATGTGCATGCAGCACCAAGAAATTGTGTCTCCCCCATGTTTTGATAGCGATTTCCGCCCCTGCCTCCAAGAGCCTGATGTTGTTGGGAAGAAACTATTCTTGATCCTAGTGGTTACAGTTTTCAAACACTTGCACTTTCCTCCCGATGGTAGGAGTGAAATGAGAGCATGCCCAGGGTGATGTGGGTCTTGGATATTGGCTGCCTTTTTGGGGCAGTGCCTCAAATAAAACCCTCTGATGGTGGGGAAATCAGAACCTGAGGTAGACTGGGCAGTGCCTACCACTCTCCATAATCTCCTTTGCTCCTGAGCGTTCAAGTTGATTGGCTGCATCACTTGGCGTTTGGCAAGTCTTTGGATCAATTGTGCCGACTGCAATATTTTCTCTCAAAGCTGGCACTGCCAACGTACTGCACTCGATTTAGGGAGAGATTTAGAATGAATTAACCAAACCTATTTCAAGAAATTCAATCATAAGCAGAAAACAAGATTACGTACAGTGCAGTCAGTAAAAGTATGAATCTTAAAGCTACACGTTGTCCTAACCAGCACTACATCTGTCTCTAAGGTAACAGTCTATTATGCCCTTCTGCACTCAGTTTTGGTTCCATTTAGCAAATGACAACCATGGCTCCTACAGTTTCATGGATTAGTATTTTCCTCGCAGGCTATGAACTCAACTGTACCGCTTGGCATAGAAATTCATAGACGCCACGCTGAATTCCAGGCAGACAGAAAATGAGAAGAAAATAGTTACGGTCTTTTCCAGGTTGAGTGATCCACAGGAGGGAGTTCACACTTCCAAATTATGTCTTCCTGACTTAATTAACACATTAATACAGTATAGAAGTCAAAGATAAAAGCCACCTTCTGGAGGGCAGACACACTGGAGCCAGTGACCATCCTGATCTTTTGCTTTAAATGTGTTCACCACACTATGAATTCATATATACATTCGTGCACAAAGTTAGTTCTTCTACCTGTTTTATAAAATGGGTTTGAAATTTGTCAGAGTCTCGGTGGGTTGGGAATGAGTTAATCTAACACCCACTATAGCTTTGCATCAACCATGGGGAAAGTCTTTGGAATTTTGCATAAGAGATTGCTTAGATTTGATGAGACATATTTGAGAATATTGGCATATGTATGACTGAATCAGATTGTTTGGGATATGTAGCAGAGCAAAGATCAGAACAGAGAGCAAAGTCTGAAGAAAGGTCCCGACCAGAAATGTCACCCATCCTTTTTCTCCAGAGATGCTTCCTGACCCGCTGAGTTAGTCCAGCGCTTTGTGTCTATCTCAGAGCAAAGATAAAACCTGTTTTTAATGCCTGACTTTAACCACATTTATCTCCAAAGGCATGCAAAGTTGATCTGTTGGAATGCAAGAAGAAACTGTTGTGAAGGCTTGCTGAGACCACCAACGGGTACAGGCAAAGGCACAAAGAAGGCATGCACTAGTTGCAGGCAGACACAAGGTGCAATAGATGCTGGTTTACAAAAAAGACAAAGTGCTGGAGTAACTCAGCAGGTCAGGCAGCATTTCTGGAGAACATGGATGGGTAACATTTTGAGCCAGGACTCTTCTTCAGACTGATTCTTTGTCCAAGGTATGACTCACTGGTGAGTCTAAAGAGGTCTGAAGAAGGGTCGCAACACAAACATCCATATGTTCTCCAGGGATGCTGCCTGACTCAATGAGTTACTCCAGCACTTTGTGGTGAATCATTGATGCGTTCACTAATTATAGACAATGGACAATAGACAATAGGTGCAGGAGTAGACCATTTGGCCCTTCGAGCCAGCACCGCCATTCAATGTGATCATGGCTGATCAACCCAAATCAGTACCCCGTTCCTGCCTTCTCCCCATATCCCCCCGACTCCGCTATTTTTAAGAGTCCTAGCTAGCTCTCTCTTGAAAGCATCCAGAGAACCTACCTCCACCACCCTCTGAGGCAGAAAATTCCACAGACTGTTGGCATTTGTTGGCATTTTTTTTAGTTAATGGATAGAAGACTAAATAAGTTGTAAACCCCGAACGCCACAATATGATTCAAGTGTTGGTGAATGGTCATTAGTAATAGATCATAATGGTGGATTTGGTGGTCTTACAGAGAATCCTTAGTTGAACCAATTAACCAATACCTCTGCAAAATGAGAAATGGACAATCAGATGATCTTCCATCCTGCTCCTTTTATTTCTCCTATATTTCTTCTGATTGTCGCTATACCCAAGGTCACACCATTTCTGGGTTATTTGAGATGACACAAGGCTCCAGTTCTGGGACTCTCTCATGGTCTGGATTTGAGGGCTTATCCAGATCTGCCTCAGGCAGAGCCTCTACTCATCCTCCTTGTCACAAATGATTTCAAGTGGCACAACCATCAACTCTTCCTTGATATGCAGAAAATAAATTCTTACTTGACAGAAGCAAACAGTTAAATCTCCACATGAACAACCTAATTCCAACTCAAGCTAGGACATGATGAAACTTTTAAACAGCATGGATAGGGTCCTTCTACGTGAGGTTCCAGATGCACGGTGAACAAACTGCATCATTGAATCACACAACTTAGTTTGGCAAGGCTTATATCAGTTCCGCATTGCATATGGAATTATGTCATCATCTCCTTTGCTATATGGTCCAAAGGGACAGACCTCATGAGAAACACTGACATTTTGGGTTATTAATTACCAATTGAAATTGGTAGTGTTTCTCCTGTAAAAGTACTGAACAAAATGGCAGCTTAGGGTGGCACGGAAGTGGTAGAGCTGCTGACTCACAGTGCCAGAGATTCAGGTTTGATCCTGACTTCAGGCACTACCTGTGTGGAGCTTGCATGTTCTCCCTGTGCCCTTGTTGGTTTCTCTTGTTCTTTTGCTCCAGTTTCCTCCCACATCCCCAAAACGAGCGGGTTTGTAGGCTAATTGCCCTCTGTAAATTGCCCCGTGTGTTAAGAATGAGTGATTGATTGACAGCATGAACCCTTCAGTGGGCCGAAGGGCTTGTTTCCACACTGCATCTCGAAACTAAAAAAAATCTAATTTTCCATTGCCAAGAGCATTTCCTTTCCTCTCTGTGAAAAATGTTAACTTGGTTAAACTGTTGCAAATCTGTGCATGTGAGTCATTTTAAAAGGTTTAAGTGTGAAAATTAACATGCTTAAATTGCCTCTTCTGTTCTCAAAATCTGTATCTTCACTTTAATCTTCAAATCTGCTACTGCTTCATAACAACTCCCTCCTAATCCTGTGTTCTGCTTGCAATATCCCCAGGTCAAATCTTTCACAGAGATGTGCTAACGCTTTAACCTGAGAACATTAACTTCACACTGTGTTTCTGTGTCATGTTATGTTTAAACACTCTATCGATGCATTGACTATGTTACTCTATATTTTTCAGTTAGTTTCAGATATTAAGTGCAATTTTAATAAATCTGTTAACAAATTGATTAATCGCTAGTTATTATTGTTTGAAGAAGGGTCTCAACCCAAAACACCACCCATGCCTTGTATCCAGAGATGCTACCTATCCCGCTGGGTTACTCCAGCATTTTGTGGCTATCTATTTTTTTTTTAAGCAGTTCAGGCAACAGCTGTCAAGAGCAAAATAGAGATAACATTTAAAGTTAACAATGTGCATGATAAAATATCATCAATCAGAAAATGATTCTGTTAATCTTTTCATAGATACTGTTTGACCTGATGAATATTTCTAGGATTTTGTGTTTTATTTCAGATTTACCATGAAAATTTGCAATATGTCTTACTTTTGGAACAAAACTGGTTTCTTTGTTGTTTTATTACGGTCGGTCTGGTTTGGTGTTTGTGTAAACTTGATGTCTTGTCCCAAGAGCTATGTTGCACTCTAAGTTATAATTTAGGTCCAACAAAAATATATCAAGTTTTTAACGTGAAGAAATAAACAACCTAAATCTCTCTAAGCTAGATATTTATAACTACTTTTTTTGCCATAATGTCTGGTTTAAGGCACTACATGTTTTTAGAATTTAATTTGGACAAGCAGACACATTTTTTCTTCATCTGAAAAAGAATAAGCTTAACTGCGATTTACAATTTACCTCAAAGCTTGACCATGGGAATATTTTATGGAGAACACATGACTGGGGTGTTTTAAAGTGAGCATAGATGGAGGAGTGAATGTGGATATTTGACTAGTTTGCAAATATTAATTCTCACCAATCCAAAAGCTCCCCTTCTTTGTCACATTTGTGATTTATCAACTGTTTGGACAATTTGCAATATGTGTAATTCATGGAATTAAAAGGTGAGAAACATTTCATAGAAAAGTACAGGAACTTTGGTCCACCATGACTACTTTGAACATGATGCCAAGTTAAACTAATCTTTGCCCCTACAGTACATGATCCATATCCCTCCATTCCCAGCATATGCATGTTCAAATTCAAAAGCCTCTTAAATGCCATGCAGACACGAATGGATCAAGCACAACAGAGACATATGCATTTATATAATGGGTGAAGTAAATGGTCAAAATGTTTGGCATGCTCATGATGGCCTAAAGGGCCTAATTCTGTGCTGCATGATTTTATGATTCTATATCTCTGAGTACCCCGAGGCATTTTACAATTAATCAGAATTGTTTGCATCAATGTAATGAAGAAAATGCAGCAGTTAATTTGCCGACAGCACGATTTAATAAACACAAATTTTATTTTAGTAATATTGGCTCAGTGAGACATATTGGTCAGGAAAGCAGCTAACTTCTTCCTTTTTGAAATAATGCCATGGCATCTTTTAGTTGGTTTGAGGGTACAGGTTGGCCACAGTTTAACATCTCATCCGTAAGACAATTCCTCTGATCGTTGAGCATTCCCCCATTCTGAAGAAGGGTCTCGACCCGAAACGTCACCTATTCCTTTTCTCCAGAGATGCTGTCTGACCCGCCGAGTTGCTCCAGCTTTTTGTGTCTACCCCCCATTTTACATGGTCAGTTTAGAGTTTAGTGCTCATTCTTGGAGTGGGACTTGAACCGTCAACCTTCAGATTTAGAGGCAAGAAAATTATCACCTCAAACACATCAAAAGACGTAGCTGGTATAGTCTTTGCTACATGCAAGATGGCTGACAGTCATGTATACTTAATACTGCTTCACAGTTTACAGTATAAGTCCCTTGGAATGCATCAAAGAAACCTCATACAAATCCTGTCTGATCATTTTTTTTCTACTTGATAATTTTGCCAACACATATTTCGCTCAACATCAAACTTCAGCAAACTGAAGCATGCCTTCGTTCATTTGCATAGTTCATCAGAGTATCTCTTTTTAATGAGAAAATTGAATCTCTAATTGTGGGTACACAAAAGGCTGGAGAAACTCAGCGGGTGCAGCAGCATCTAAGGAGCGAAGGAGATAGGCGACGTTTCGGGTCGAGACCTAGATTGTGATTTCTAAAATTTATTCATGTATTTTACTGGGTTAGCTTTTCTGTGCGTGGTGTAGAGTAAAATTGCGACATAACAAACATTTTCCAATAGAAATTTAATACATTTCCCGAAACTGAATCCATTAAAGCTTGTTGGTTTCTAACCTTCGTTTATATAAAAAAGACCAAATAAAAATAAGAAAATTATTTTGTCATTAGGTTCATTTCCGAAAATATATCATGAACAGTATTTTAAACAAAATGTTTGTTATATAGTAGTAGCCAAATGTGCAAATCAGATATGTTGAGAACCTTTATAGCACATTCAATATAATATGTAGAAGCATTTTAAGAAATATTTCCATAATGCTGACATACCAATGGAAAAGCTGTAAAAAAAATCACCTTTGTGACATAATCCCTTTACATAGTGTACAAATGAAATGTGTTGCCCCGTCACTTTCCTAATACTGTATAAAACCCACTATAAATAAACTGAAGCCATCTTAAAATAATCGATTCTAAAATCATGCAACTTTCAATTTGTTTTGCTATTTTTCTATTTAATAGTAGAGGCGGTACTTTGGATTTTTTTCAGTTTGTTAAAACTTGAAAATGTTAAAATAGAGCCAAATTGATTTTGCTTGCACTGCACCCTTCAAATTCAAGCTGTTTTTGGACACACACAATACATTTTAAGACGATGATGTAAATTATTCTCAGGAGTCTGGACTGCTGTTGTTTGGTCCTTCCCACTGAACCATTTTGTGCAGAAAAGAGTTAGGAAAATGTTTTTTAACAACAAAACCTCTTTATGAGCAATAAGCACAAAGGCTGCATGTACAATACAGTCGGGGGTCAAACTAATGGCCATAATCCATTAGAGAGTATATTTCTGCCCAAGAACAGCGCCAGGCTAAAAGATCCCGGTCATTAACCTTTTGAAATCACAAAAAAAATGTTTGCAACATTAAAAAAAACGAGAATCCGAAGCTGTCTACATATCTGGTGTTAACCATTACAACTTTTGCATGCATTATTCTTTTGATGTTTCTCCTCAATGTGTGGATGGTTCATTACCATGTGCTAGTCATTTCAATTCCGTGCATATCTCAGGGGTTAAAGGGTGAAACGCCCTGTGATCTGCGTGAATCGGGCAGGTAAACAAGCAGACTGCAACGCCGCACAGCTGTGCGATGGACAAGACACCAGGTCCTGACAATTCCTGGCACGCCAATCGCCAGCTCACGCACCTGAGTGCCCGGTTACTGACAGCCCCCCTTCACTTGGATGTGATGGCGCTGTTCCTGCTGAACCTGGTTCGGAATTAGAGGAACGAAAAAGCATAGAGTCGGTGCCATGAAACTTAATAATAAATCTGAAAATTCTATAATTTGATCCCATTTAAAAAAAAATCAATTGAAGGATAAATTGAAAGACTGCTCAACCAATTTGTATTTGACATAAATAATTACAAAATGCTGGAGCAACTCAGCGGGACAGGCTGCATTTTGCAAATGCTCCAGCATTTTGTGTCTATCTTCGCAGTAAACCAGCATCTGCAGTTCCTATCTACACGTTTTGACAGAAATAGTGTAACAATGTACAAATAATAGCACTTTATTGTCAAATATACCTAAGCACGGTTATCTCTCGTTTCCCTGATCCCTGATGTTAACCCTTGCTGTCTTCTCCCCTTCCCACCTCTCCCTCAGCCCTCGGACCCTGGCATTCCCTCTCTCTCTATCTCTCTCCCCCACCCTAGTCGCACTAGCTTCTCATTTTCACACCACAAACAGCTTACAATGGCTTGTTCCCTTTATCATCGATACTTTTTTGCATATCTTTCACTCATTATTCTTTATCTCTCCACATCACCGTCTATATCTCTCGTTTCCCTGATCCCTGATCAGTCTGAAGAAGGGTCTCGACCCGAAACGTCGCCTATCTCCTTCGCTCCTTAGACGCTGCTGCACCCGCTGAGTTTCTCCAGCCTTTTGTGTACCCTCGATTCTCCAGCATCTCCAGTTCCTTCTTTAATACCCAAGCACAGTATGTTTTTGCATACAGTTCAGTAAAAGTCTTACATAGGCACAATCATACTTAAATACTAGAGTGTAAGAACAGTAGATTATACTGATGAGGCACTGCACAAAGGGCCACTTCTGGTAAATTGCAAAATTGTACATCTTTTCTATATGTTTCTGTGACAGAATCTTATCCAGGTTATACAATGGTTATACAAAATAAAAATGCCCAGCGTTTAATTTCCTGGTATCAGTTTCCCAATTGATTGCACTAGTGAAAACATCAAATCGCACGCTGCTGTTTTAAAAAAAAACATTTGAAGATCTTGCAAGGATTTGTTTTCCATATCGCAACAGAATTCTGTTAAAAAAAAGACTTGTTTGCATACGCAGAAGAATCCACTCCTCGACGAGTGTGTAGTGTAACAATGTAAGCTTTCACTTGAAGTGCAACAGATACATTGTGTGGCTGGCATGTTAATTAAAAATAATTTTAGCGTGGCATTAAGTCATTAAGGCATGCAAGTGGGCACTGTGGGTAAAGTTGCTTCACCATTAGTTTCAGACGGGATTGAGTGTGGTTTTTCGCATTTAAGACCCACTCGGCATTTTGTCAACTGTGTACTTAATAATGTGTCTCGGACATCTATCTTGAAAATGATACGACGCATTGGCTTAAAAAAACGTTCCTCGGGTTATGACAAAACAATGTTGTTCACAAAAACGTTGCTTTCTATTTTAACTCAAGTTTTAGATTTTGTTTTTACTTGGGAAAACTTCCCCAGAAACAGAAATAAAAATTTGGGAAATATTTGAATTTGGAGAAAAAAAAAACTTTTATAGATTATGACTTTCAATGAATGTGATGTGATGTGCGTGGATGCTTGGGAACCTGGTTTTCATTCCTACAGTACATTTTAAGGGGGATACTTAAGCTTATTCTAATGAGCTGCATGTTGTTAAGTTAAAAGCAGTGTAGTATAAACATTGCTCGCAAAGAAATGGCACCTACCTGTCTTTTCCCTGAAGGGATTTTACTTAACAAAACGGTCCTTGGGTTAAGCTAACCTACAGTAAAGGACTCAAATACCCCACCAGCAAAAATCTTTCAAATTCAGTATTTTCCCTTTAATAAAAGTATTTTTTTAGACCGCAGCCTGTTATATAATGAATAGGAGGCTAGTTTCAGCCGTGGCTTTATCTTGGAGAATTGTGCCCGCAGTAGGGCCGCCTGCAAAGGCAGGAGGTCGGGGCCACTTCGCTTCCTAGAAATGAAGCAATTAAAGATAGACCACCAGAAAATAGAGAGCAAATATTGGAGTGCCCATGGAGTGTGCACTCATGCCAGATCCGATGGCAGAGATTGCAGCAACTGAAGCTGCCAGTGGAGGTGCTATCGTTCCGTGGTCACGTTACAACATTACACAGGAGCCGGTGAAAGGAAACATCCAGCGAACCGGCCATTCCACCACCGTATAAAAAAAAAAATATATAATGTATATAATAATGTATTAATATATTATATATATATATATATAATGTGGTGGAAAGGCCGCATTAAGATATATATATATATAATTATCAAGCACTTCCATTTATCAAAGATATATTATCAAGGACTTCCTTTTGCTTTAACTTCTGCACATGATATATATATATATATCTATATATATATATATATATATATATATATATCTTAATATATATAGATACATTTATATATATAGATACATTTATATATATATATATATATATATATATATATATATATATCATGTGCAGAAGTTAAAGCAAAAGGAAGTCCTTGATAATTAATCTTTAAGTATAAGGGGTAGGCCATTTAGGATTGAGATGAGGAAAAACTTTTTCACCCAAAGAATTGTGAATCTGTGGAATTCTCTGCCAATGTGAAGGCCAATTCACTGGATGTTTTCAAGAGAGAGTTAGATTTAGGTCTTCGGACTAACGGAGTCAAGGGATATGGGGGGAAAGCAGGAACGGGGTATTGATTTTGGATGATCAGCTATATTATATTGAATGGTGATGCTGGCTGAAGGGCCGAATGGCCTTTTCCTGCACCTATTTTCTATGTTTGTGTATCGTCAACATTACAGCAAAGCTGACAAGTTTAATACTGGTCCTGATGAGTGTTTCTCTATCTTCCCATTTCAATGCCCCGTTGAAGAAGGAGATGATAATCATACAGCTTAAAAATGACTTATTCCTTCTCTCCAGAGATGCTGCCTGACGTGCTGAGTACTACAGCATTTTGTGTCTATCTTAAGCATTGAAACAAATCCTTCGGCCCAACTTGCTTATGCGGATCAAGATGCCCCATCTACTCTCGTCCCACCTGCCCGCATTTAGCCCACATCCCTCTAAATCTTGAGGACCCGAAAGGTCACCTATCCATGTTCTCCAGAGATGCTGCCTGACCCGCTGAGTTACTCCAGCACTTTGTATCTATCCCTCTCAACCTTTCCTATCCATGTACCCGTCCAAATGTTTTTTAAATGTCGTTATAGTAAATGATACAAGTCATCCGTAGCTCAGTGTCTATAACAGTCAATTAATCTCTATATAACGCTGGATGTACCATGTTATCTGGTGGATCAAGGGTTCAGTTTATTATCCATGCGTTTCTTTTAATCATTGTGCCGAGTTTTCAATGAATAAGTAACAAAACTCTAACATTCTATTCCTGCAGTCATGGGAGCCCTTGTCCCTTGATTAATGGGATATGTTTGCAATTAACAAATCATTGAGTTGAAATCTCACTGTGCAATATTGGTAACAGAAAAGTCTGTGAGGTTTCTTACCCCTGCTTGTTTGCATCTGATTATTTTCCAAAGCTTTCTCATCTTGTTATGCTACACAACACTGATGAATGTTTTGTGGGCACATCGTTAACGGTGTCATTAATATCACATGGTGTATGTTCAGCTCATATATCTGGTTGGGTGAGCAATAAAATAACAAACGCAATTCAGTGCAAAGAAGTACAGGCAAATTAAAACAGAAGAAGCTGGAGAGCTTCAGCAGGGAATTGAGTGTAAGAATCAGGAAGTCATGATGCAACGTTAGAGGACGTTGTTTAGGCTGCATTTGGGATGTTGCATGCAGCTCTTGTCACCACATTACAGGAAGGATGTGGAGACTTTGGAGGGTGAAGAGGTTTACCAGAATGCTGTGTGGATTGCAGGGTATTAGCCATAAGGAGAGGTTGGACAGATGTGGATTGTTTTCTTTGGGACACCGGAGATTGAGGGAAGACTTGATATGGGCATATAAAATAATGAGTGCCATAGATAGGGGTACACAGAACCTTTTTCTCCGAGTGGAAATGTCAAAGATCAGTGGGCAGAGGCTTGTGAGTGCCTGGAATACGCTGTTAGGGGTGATGGAGGAGGCAGATACGATAGTAGCATTTCACGAGCTTAAGACAGGTACTGTACATGGATATGCTGAAAATGGAGGAACATGGATCGTGTGCAGGCAGATGAGCTTAGTTTAGCTTAAAATCACGTTCGGCACAGGCTTTGTGGGCTGAAGCGCCTGTTCAGGTGCGGTATTTTTCTATGTTCTAAGTAGGGCGGGCAGCATCTGTGGAGTGAGAAACAGGGCTCACACTTCAGGTCAATATTATTGCACATAATGGCGTTAGAAATCAATGAAGTTATAAGAGAAGTGAGAGAGCTGGGCCAAACAGTGGGAAGGCAAAGACCAAGAGAGACACAAATGGTGACAGAGCCAGGTGCAAGAGACTGAAGACTTGTTAACTACAGGCGATCTGATAAAAGATGTAAAAAGGAGGTGATTGAGAACAGTGGAGAGAGACACAGAGTAAAAAGTAATGATCCACTGAACATGGTGGATGCTGGAAATCTGAAATACGATGAAAATGGAAAGACTCAGCAGGTCAAGCAGCATCTGTGAAGAGAAGGAAACTGTGTTACTAATATAGATTGATAACTTTTCACCAGGACTGGCAAGGTGAGAAACTCTTAATTGAGGCTCGGTGGAACAGCATGAGCAGCCAGCGGCAGTTAGATCAGAGTGTAAGTGAGATAGGAGATGAAAATGACACACACATAGATATTCAGGATTGCCCGTGTCTTGTGCAAAATGATCATCCAATTGTCGTTTTGCTTCTTCGATATAGGAGCCACCACTGTATGTGATGCTTTAAAATGCAAGTGAATCATTGCTTTACATGAAAGGAATATTTGGGTCCCTGGATGGTTGGAAGGGAAGAAGTAAAAGAGATGTTGCATCTCATGTGGTCACATATGAGATCACGTCGTGAAAAAGGAAGTTGGATTTTGGTGCAGGAAGGAACTGCAGATAATGATTTACACCGAAGATAGACACAAAATGCTGGAGTAACTCAGCGGGACAGGCAGCATCTCTTGAGAAAAGGAATAGGTGACATCTCGGGTCAAGACCCTTCTTTAGATGGGTCTGAAGAAGGGTCTTGGCCCGAAACATCACATATTCCTTTTCTCCAGAGATGCTGCCTGTTCCGCTGATTTACTCCAGCATTTTGTGTCTTTCCATCAACAAACTCCTCCTCTTCAACAGCTCAGGACAAGTCACTGAAGCCCCACCTCCAACTGATTGATTGTCAAGACAGTTATTGGTTCGATGGTTCAATGGTATTTTATTTTCATATGTACCTAGACACCGTGAAATTCTTTGTTTTGTATACAATTTGTGTCTATCTTTGGGTTTTGGTGGAAGAGTGTACTGGGGATCTGTGCGGAGAATGGTTTCTTTCAGTGAGCGTGAAGGGCAAGAAGGGTAAAAAGTGTCAGGTAACGGTATTGCATAGAAGATGGTGGAAATTATTGAGGAGACATGCTCTATCCCCACAAGGCCAAATCTTCATCATGTGCAGAATGCTGGTCTGATCAGCATGACACCGGTGTGGTGATCCTTTGTGTGCTGGTCCCAGAGGAGGATCTACCATCATCCTGAACAATTATTCCACTCTTCCAAATCTCTATTCCAACTGTAAATGTATCAGGATTTCTAGTTACACTAGCAATATTCAATGTTCTGCAAACTGGTTTCTCTTTTCACTAATTTGGCTTGATTGTACTAATTTTTAGTAAGATCAGATTTAATAGGATAGCATGCAAACAAAAACTTTTCTCTGTACCTTGATTCATGCAAAAATAATAAACCAATGCCAATACTAATTGAGCAGAGAGTTGTCCATGAGGAGAAGGTGGAAGATGGAAGAGACCAGGTACCATTGATTCAGGATCAATCCGCCAGCTCAGCTCAGCTGATTTATCTGACTCTGAACCAATATCCTTGCTTACTGCGATCAGGCTGAAGAAGGGTCCTGACCGGAAACGCCACCTATCCATTTTCTCCAGTGATGCTACTGGGCTCGTTGAGTTACTCCAGTATTTTGTGCAGATTCAGTACATCGATGCCGTTCTCATGGGTGCACCGCTTTCCATGGTCCTTCCAACTCACCCATGCTATACAGCAGGCACTGAGAAATTACCCTATAAATTAGCATTTGGCAGAAGTGTGAGACTGACCTATCCAGGGTAAAAGCTGTGGGCTCTCAGTTGTTTCGGGATCTCATGTTGTGGTGTGTGGGATCGGACTGTGCAGAGGATCACAATGTCTGGAGGTTGACCACGAGTGCTTGATGCAAGATGCTTCTCTAAGAAGGAGTCTAGCATTTCCCCTCACAATTATAGCCTCCTGTCTCTGCTCTGTTGAGAGATGAGTTTGAGGTAGGCATCGCTAATTGGGTATTTTTAAGGCGAAGATTGACAGATTCTTGATTAGTACGGGTGTCAAAGGTTATGGGGAGAAGATCATTGCAAAATGCAATATGTCTCTCCCTCCAGAAACCAGAAATGAATCTGATTTTTGTTTAGTGGGTAAACTGGCATAAGGAGCTGACAGTTGAATCATGTAGTCAGCATTGTTGCCAATAATGTGTCCTCCTGACCTATTCGACACTTAAAGCAGAGTTTTCTGTAAATTCACTTTGTACTGGGATTGAGAGGGAGAGATAGATCAGACGATGATTGACAGACAATGGTGTAATTCTGCTCGTATTACTTATAAACCTATGTACTTTCGCTCCCAGTTCCTGCAGTTAATTAGGCTTCAGGGATAGTTTTCAATCAGAACCCAGTGCTGAATCCATTCGGCACCTCACTACATTTAATGTAGAAGACCTTGTTGGTGTATACTGCAGACCACCCCAGGGCAGAGGCAAGCACCAGAATCTCCTACATCAGAGCATTTTCCACAACAATTATTGTGCTTGAATGGTTGTTATTGGCGCACAGTTCTGCCACTGTGGTGGGTGTGCAAACTAGTCCTCTTGATATAAATGCGAGCAATGAATTTGCCTTCCTGACTAACGATTCGACTTGCAAATGAACTTTTCTCAAACAAAGAGAATGGTAATTAATTTGGAAGGAAAACCTTGGTACTAGCTAAGAAATCCTCTTTCTGTCATGAACCAAGGCCTTTCTGCACACTTTTCTTGGCTTTGTACCAATGTTATCTTTGCAAGTTCGTGCTCAATGACTTGACAGTTTTTCTTCACAACTGGAAAAATAAGTCACCTTTCAACTAAGTTTTGGAAACAGTGTTTTGAGGCTACATTTTAGATAGTTCAAGAGGCTGTGCTGGATATAGTGGGCGGTAGAATATTTTAGAAAGTTGAACAGGATGTAATGCAGACCAGTTTCAAACTCAGATGTAATCTGGATAGATCAATCTGGATACACCACCTCCCACCCACCATCGGACATTTAAGATTGCATTTGGGATAATTTCCAGTTCAGAGTATGCCAAATGTTAGAATTCCGTTTTGGGAAAAGAGAATTTTCCATCCCAAAAAAGTGCCACATTTGCTGGAAATTCTTGTCATTCAGGAAAGGTGTTTCTCCCAAACATCCAAACAGAACAACATGCACAACCTGCCTTTCCGAGTGAATGGAATAAAAATGGATGCAAATTGCAGCATCAGTTAATGCCAATGTATCCACTTGGGCAGTTTTTAAAAGCAGAACATGTAATAGTTTAATTTTCAAGAATCTTCTATGACGTTGTGTAGAGAACCAAGACCTACTGTAGCTTTTAGGCTAAGAAAGGTTAGATTACAGAGATTAACTGATCTTGAGTCCACATTTTAACGTGATCCATTCTGGCTTGACTATATTTCCACTATAAATTCCATGTTTTTATTTGTAATGAAAAGTGGGAATAAATGTTGTCATACTGCAATCATCCCCTCATGCCTTGCAGTGCAGTCATGTTGCAGGCAGCAAAACGTAGCTATAACATGATAAGTTACGACTGAGTAATTCATAATAGAAAATGGCTGACAAGGCATGCACAGCTTTGAGATTTTTTATATTTAGAAAAGATCATGTTAATAACGATGCTACAGCATTAACGGTTGGCATTTAGGATAAGTTTACTATTGCTCCATCCGCTGCCATGGTTTAGTTGAATTTCCAAGTGCAGTAATTGGGAAGCCTCTTGTTTTGCTTTGATCTTGGATTGTTTTCTCTGGAATGCGAAGGTTGCCGGAAGACATGGTAGAAGACGGGCGGCAAGGTGGCGCAGCGGTAGAGTTGCTGCCTTATGGGGGCTGTCTGTACGGAGTTTGCATGTTCTCCCCGTGGCCGTGTGGGTTTTCTCCAAGATCTTCGGTTTCCTCACACTCCAAAGAGTACAGCTTAGTAGTTTACGTGGCTTGGTATAAGTGCAAATTGTCCCTAGTGTGTGTAGGATAATGTTAATGTGTGGAGATTGCTGGTAGGTGTGGACTCGGTGGGCTAAAGGGCCTGTTTCCACACTGTATCTCTAAACTAAATTAAACTAAAAGTACATGAAATTCCAAGAAGCATAGACAGGGTAGACAGTCAGAATCCTGTTTTCCAGGATAGAAAAATCAAATAGTAGCAGGCATAGATTTAAGGTGAGAGGGGCAAAGGAGATATGCGCGGCAGAGGTGGTGGGTGCCTGAAACATGCTGCTGTGGGGTGGTGGTTGAAGCAGATATGTTGGTGGCATTTAAAAGATATGGGGATAGGCATGTGGATATGCAAGGAAAGGAGGGATATGGGTTAAGTGCAGGTAGATGTGGCATCATGTTCACCACAGACATTGTGGGCTGAAACACCTGTGCTTGTGCTGTATTGTTCTATGTTCTATCTGCTGAGGAGGCTGAATGATCCGAAGGAAAGGCTGAATGTTAACCTTCTCATACTTGAGTTTCCAAACTTTCCTTACTGTGATTTACTATGATATGTACCATGGTCTTCAGATTCTTTGTTTCCCTCTTTATGGAGTGAATAACATGTTGCCATTTGATTGTTTGGTTTTTGGATCTCATATCCTCTCGATCCCAGTTACAGTCTTGCTTTGCAAGGAATAACAGATCTTTGATCTCGTTTCAACCCTACGTATTGGCATTTTCAATTGTAATTGAAACATAGAAACATAGAAACATAGAAAACAGGTGCAGGAGGAGGCCATTCAGCCCTTCGAGCCATCACCGCCATTCATTGTGATCATGGCTGATCGTCCCCAATCAATGGAGGAGCGACACCCGACCGGTAGGTTTAAAATCTAGCGCGGGGCTTGTTTTTCAGAGGCCCACAGGAGCCGTTGGTGGAAGTGAAGGAGGGGGAGGAGCGACACCCGACCGGTAGGTTTAAAATCTAGCGCGGGGCTTGTTTTTCAGAGGCCCACAGGAGCCGTTGGTGGAAGTGAAGGAGGGGGAGGAGCGACACCCGACCGGTAGGTTTAAAATCTAGCGCGGGGCTTGTGTTTCCAGAGGCCCACAGGAGCCGTTGGAAGTGAAGGAGGGGGAGGAGCGACACCCGACCGGTAGGTTTAAAATCGAGCGCGGGGCTTGTGTTTCCAGAGGCCCACAGGAGCCGTTGGAAGTGAAGGAGGGGGAGGAGCGACACCCGACCGGTAGGTTTAAAATCTAGCGCGGGGCTTGTGTTTCCAGAGGCCCACAGGAGCCGTTGGTGGAAGTGAAGGAGGGGGAGGAGCGACACCCGACCGGTAGGTTTAAAATCTAGCGCGGGGCTTGTTTTTCAGAGGCCCACAGGAGCCGTTGGTGGAAGTGAAGGAGGGGGAGGAGCGACACCCGACCGGTAGGTTTAAAATCTAGCGCGGGGCTTGTTTTTCAGAGGCCCACAGGAGCCGTTGGTGGAAGTGAAGGAGGGGGAGGAGCGACACCCGACCGGTAGGTTTAAAATCTAGCGCGGGGCTTGTGTTTCCAGAGGCTTACCCAAATCCATAACGTTCCATTTGGAGGTGGGTTTTTTTTGGGGGTTTTTTTTGAGGAAGCCGCTGATTGGTGGAAGAGGACCCGAGGAAGCAGCTGATTGGGTGCAACCCCGGGTTTACTATTTTACATTTCTGCCTTCTGGGAGTGAGGGATTCTGGGAGTGAGGGATTCAGTATTTAGTAGTAAAGTTTAAAGGATAAGTTTTTGTGTTTTTTTTAGTAATTTGGGAGTAAGGTATGGCAGTAGAGATTGGCCCCGTGGTTTGTTCAGCCTGCAACATGTGGGAGATCAGGGAGATGGTCGGTGTCCCTGGTGACTACGTTTGCAGGAAGTGTGTCCAGCTGCAGCTCCTGGCAGATCGCATTGAACGATTGGAACTGCGGCTGGATTCATACTGGAGCATCCACGATGCGGAGAAAGTCGGGATAGCACGTACAGTGAGTTGGTCACACCGCAGGCAAAAGGTAGGAGGACAAGAAGGGAACGGGTGGCCAATAGCCAGCAAAGCAGTAGGCAGGTAGTGCAGGAGTCCCCTGCGGTCATCTCCCTCCTAAACAGGTATATACCATTTTGGATACTGTTGAGGGAGATGGCTCATCAGGGGAATGCAGCAGCAGCCAAGTTCATGGCACCATGGGTGGCTCTGCAGCACATGAGGGGGGAAAAAAGAGGGGAAGGGCAATAGTAATAGGGGATTCAATTGTCAGGGGAATAGATAGGCGTTTCTGCGGCCGCAAACGAGACTCCAGGATGGTATGTTGCCTCCCTGGTGCAAAGGTCAGGGATGTCACTGAACGGCTGCAGAACATTCTGGAGGGGGAGGGTGAACAGCCAGTTGTCGTGGTGCATGTTGGCACCAACGATATAGGTAAAAAAAGGATGAGGTCCTACAAGGTGAATTTAGGGAGCTAGGAGATAAACTTAAAAGTAGGACCTCAAAGGTAGTAATCTCCGGATTACTACCAGTACCACGGGCCAGTCAGAATAGAAATAGGAGGATAATGCAAATGAATACGTGGCTTGAAAAGTGGTGCAAGGGGGAGGGATTCAAATTTTTAGGGCACTGGGACCAGTTCTGGGGGAGGTGGGACCGGTACAAACAGGACGGTTTGCACTTGGAATGGAATGGAACCAATGTTCTTGGGGAGTGTTTGCTAGTGCTGTCGGGGAGATTTAAACTAATGTGGCAGGGGGATGGGTACAAGAGCAGAGAGGCAGGAGGGTGTAAAATGAGGGTAGAAGCATTAGGTAGCAAGGTGAAAGGTAAAAGTGGCAGGCAGACAAAACCAGGGCAAAAATCAAAAAGGGCCACTTTTCAGCAAAATTGTGTAAGGGTAAATGCGTTGTAAAGACAAGCCTGAAGGCTTTGTGTCTCAATGCAAGGAGTATTCGTAATAAGGTGGACGAGTTGAACGTGCAGATAGATATTAATGATTATGATATAGTTGGGATCACGGAGACATGGCTCCAGGGTGACGTAGGCTGGGAGCTGAACATCCAGGGATATTCAATATTCAGAAGGGATAGAGAGAAAGGAAAAGGAGGTGGGGTAGCGTTGCTGGTTAGAGAGGAGATTAAAGCAATGGAAAGGAAGGACATTAGCTTGGAGGATGTGGAATCGGTATGGGTAGAGCTACAAAACACTAAGGGGCAGAAAACGCTGGTGGGTGTTGTGTACAGGCCACCTAACAGTAGCAGAGAAGTTGGGGATGGTATCAAACAGGAAATTAGAAATGCGTGCGACAAAGGCAAAACAGTTATAATGGGTGACTTCAATCTACATATAGATTGGGTTTAATCAAATTGGCAGGGGTGCTGAGGAAGAGGATTTTTTGGAATGTATGCGGGATAGTTATCTAAATCAACATGTACAGGAACCAACGAGAGAGCAGGCTATTTTAGACTGGGTTTTGAGTAATGAGGAAGGGGTAATTAGCCGTCTTGTTGTACGTGCCCCCTTGGGCAAGAGTGACCATAATATGGTTGAGTTCTTCATTAGGATGGAGAGTGACATTGTTAATTCAGAAACAATGGTTCTGAACTTAAAGAAAGGTAACTTTGAGGGTATGAGACGTGAATTGGCCAAGATTGACTGGCAATTAATTCTAAAAGGGTTGACGGTGGATATACAATGGAAGACATTTAAAGACTGCATGGATGAACTACAAAAATTGTTCATCCCAGTTTGGCAAAAGAATAAATCGGGGAAGGTAGTGCATCCGTGGATAACAAGGGAAATCAGGGATAGTATCAAAGCAAAGGATGATGCGTACAAAGTAGCCAGAAAAAGCAGCATACCAGAGGACTGGGAGAAATTCAGAGACCAGCAGAGGAGGACAAAGGGCTTAATTAGGAAAGGAAAAATAGATTATGAAAGAAAACTGGCAGGGAACATAAAAACTGACTGCAAAAGTTTTTTATAGATATGTGAAGAGAAAGAGGTTAGTTAAAACAAATGTAGGTCCCTTGCAGTCAGAAACAGGTGAGTTGATCATGGGGAACAAGGATATGGCGGACCAATTGAATAACTACTTTGGTTCCGTCTTCACTAAGGAAGACATAAATAATCTGCCTGAAATAGCAGGGGACTGTGGGTCAAAGGAGGAATTGAGTGAAATCCAGGTCAGTCGGGAAGTGGTGTTGGGTAAATTGAATAGATTAAAGGCCGATAAATCCCCAGGGCCAGATAGGCTGCATCCCAGAGTACTTAAGGAAGTAGCTCAGGAAATAGTGGATGCATTAGTGATAATCTTTCAAAACTCTTTAGATTCTGGAGTAGTTCCTGAGGATTGGCGGGTAGCAAATGTAACCCCTCTTTTTAAGAAGGGAGGGAGAGAGAAAACGGGGAATTACAGACCAGTTAGTCTAACATCGGTAGTGGGGAAACTGCTAGAGTCAGTTATTAAAGATGGGATAGCAGCACATTTGGAAAGTGGTGAAATCATTGGACAAAGTCAGCATGGATTTACAAAAGGTAAATCATGTCTGACGAATCTTGTGGAATTTTTCGAGGATGTAACTAGTAGCGTGGATAAGGGAGAACCAGTGGATGTGGTATATCTGGACTTCCAGAAGGCTTTCGACAAGGTCCCACATAAGAGATTAGTATACAAACTTAAAGCATACGGTATTAGGGGTTCAGTATTGATGTGGATAGAGAACTGGCTGGCAAACAGGAAGCAAAGAGTAGGAGTAACGGGTCCTTTTCACAATGGCAGGCAGTAACTAGTGGGGTACCGCAGGGCTCAGTGCTGGGACCCCAGCTATTTACAATATATATTAATGATCTGGATGAGGGAATTGAAGGCAATATCTCCAAGTTTGCGGATGACACTAAGCTGGGGGGCAGTGTTCGCTGTGAGGAGGATGCTAGGAGACTGCAAGGTGACTTGGATAGGCTGGGTGAGTGGGCAAATGTTTTGGCAGATGCAGTATAATGTGGATAAATGTGAGGTTATCCACTTTGGTGGCAAAAACAGGAAAGCAGACTATTATTTAAATGGTGGCCGATTAGGAAAAGGGGAGATGCAGCGAGACCTGGGTGTCATGGTACACCAGTCATTGAAAGTAGGCATGCAGGTGCAGCAGGCAGTGAAAAAAAGCGAATGGTATGTTAGCTTTCATAGCAAAAGGATTTGAGTACAGGAGCAGGGAGGTTCTACTTCAGTTGTACAGGGTCTTGGTGAGACCACACCTGGAGTATTGCGTGCAGTTTTGGTCTCCAAATCTGAGGAAGGACATTATTGCCATAGAGGGAGTGCAGAGAAGGTTCACCAGACTGATTCCTGGGATGTCAGGACTGTCTTATGAAGAAAGACTGGATAGACTCGGTTTATACTCTCTGGAATTTAGGAGATTAAGAGGGGATCTTATAGAAACTTACAAAATTCTTAAGGGGTTGGACAGGCTAGATGCAGGAAGATTGTTCCCGATGTTGGGAAGTCCAGACAAGGGGTCACAGCTTAAGGATAAGGGGGAAATCCTTTAAGACCGAGATGAGAAAGACTTTCTTCACACAGAGAGTGGTGAGTCTCTGGAACTCTCTGCCACAGAGGGTAGTTGAGGCCAGTTCATTGGCTATATTTAAGAGTGAGTTGGATGTGGCCCTTGTGGCTAAGGGGATCAGAGGGTATGGAGAGAAGGCAGGTACGGGATACTGAGTTGGATGATCAGCCATGATCATATTGAATGGCGGTGCAGGCTCGAAGGGCTGAATGGCCTACTCCTGCACCTATTTTCTATGTTTCTATGTTTCTAATAACCCGTGCCTGCATTCTCCACATATCCCTTGATTCCACTAGCCCCATCTAACTCTCTCTTAAATCCATCCAGTGATTTGGCCTCCACTGCCCTACGTGGCAGGGAATTCCACAAATTCACAACTCTCTGGGTGTAAAAGTTTTTTCTCTCCTCAGTCTTAAATGGCCTCCCCTTTATTCTAAGACTGTGGCCCCTGGTTCTGAAGAAGGAAATGTTTTGAAAACTGGAATACCATGAGTGCCATCAATGAAATCTTAGACATTGTTAACTAAAACAAACGAGCCTCCTCACTCTGGTGACTGTTGTCCATGCAAAAACTAAATAAACTATGGATTAATTTAATTCATTGCTATGATTTATTAAATTAGTCGCTGTCATCACTACACACTAGTTTGATACACAGTATGCGAGGATTCCAGATTGATTAACATTGCTGCTGTATGAAATTTTGAATGAACCTATTCCTCAAAGGTTTCATTTGTCATAGAGTCATATACACAGAAGCAGGTCCTTCAGCCCAAGTCATCCATGCTAACCAAGATACTTCATGTAAGCTAGTCCCATTGCCTGCATTTGGCCCATATCTCTCCAATCCTTTATTATACATGTATCTTGAGACTTTAGAGATGCAATGCAGAAACAAGTCCTTCGGTCCACTGATCAGCGATTACCCCGTACACGAACACTATCCTACATACTAGGGACAACTTTTTTTACAACTTACTGAAGCCAATTAACCTACAATCCTGTATATCTTTGAAATGGGGGAGGAAATGTGGGATGGATGCTCCATCGGAGAAAACCCATGCTGTCTCCGCAGGGAGAATGTACAAACTCCGTACAGACAGCACCCGTACTCAGGATCAATCCTGGGTCTCTGGCACTGTAAGGCAGCAACACTAAAGCTGGGCCGCTGTGCCGTCCTCTGTGCCACTGCCGCACCCCAATCTGTCCACACGTCTGTTGTTATTATTCCTGCCTCAACCACTTCCCCTGGCAGCTCGTTCCACCTACTCTGTGTTAAAAATATGCCTCTCAGATTCACATTAAATCTTTTCCCTCTCACCTTAAACCTGTGCTCTCTTGTTCTTAATTCCGCTATGCTGGAGAAAATACTTTGCGTGTTCAGATTGATTGAAAATCGGATGCAAGGAAATGGCCTAAATCTGACTCTGCCTCCTGAGGGAAAGGAGTTGAACTGTAGTTTTTTCATTAAATTTATGCTGTAGGTGAGACCTTAGCTGTGAATCAGGATTACGTGGGTGGTGTGAATTTTCATCTGATGCAACCTGACCTACTTTGTATCTTTCCTTCTTTACTGTTTGTTTCCCAAAAGTTGTGTAAACTTACAGACATTCGAATTGATATGCCATGGATAAAAATGAAATCAAAGCAACCTGAAAACTAACAACTAATAAGAGAGTTATCGGAGAAAATTATGCCAAAATAGCCATGGAAATTACATAAAGGAATGACATGCTAGTTGCCTGCTTTTTTTCCAAGAAGAGTAATAACCATGAACAATTTTACACTTGGGTCTTTGGAAGGAGTGTTCAGGGAGTTAACCGAGGGAGTGGCTGAGAGAGCAGAGTTGCGAGAAGGCTTTTAAAAGTAAGGAGAAGCTTTAGGAAGAGAATGTTGGATCCGAGGTTTTTGATGTCTGAAAGCACTGACATCAATGGTGGAATGAATTGAGAGTTGGGTGGGGGAGCAGAGGAAGGTGTGCTCTGGAATGTAGGGTTAAAGTGAAGCACGGCATTGGGAAAAGGTAATGACAGGGTTGGAAAAGCAACAATTATTAGAGGTGGAGTTCTACACAGCGTATTAATAAACTCCAGTAAATGGATACCTGCACCTGATTACGTGGTTACATTTTAAAATTGTGTTTACACTCTGAATTCAGTTTCAAACCTAGACGCACAGGTGGGCCAATTTTCTTCTTCTTTCCCTTCCCTTTTGTCTTATATATTGGGCATGACTATGCCATGAGTTCACACCAACCCATACTTCCCTCATCTCAGCTCCTCATTTAGAAATCTTTCAGAATTTACTGCCCATCTTGAAAAAGCAATGCTGAAGTTTGTGGGTATTTTACAAACCATTAATTGGGATAGTTACGATACGATACCATAAGATACGATAAAACGTTATTCATCCCCGGAGGAAATTGGTCTGCCGACAGTCACAACACAGAAGGTACACAAAAACTTGAAATTAACAGTGAAAACAAAAAGAAAAAGGCAAACGAGTGTTGTCTGGCTGCCGTGTGCTCAGCGCCTTCACCAGAACAAATGAACAAACAAACGTACAAACACAGACTTCTACCCTGGGCAGAGGATTCTAAACTAGACTGCCACACCTCTCCCCTCCCCCACACCGGGTCCCCCTTTGTTCTCCCACTGTCCCTCACGGAGGTCCCCCCATGCCGGGTCCACATTGTTCTTCATGGCAGTCCCCTCAAGCCTTCCCTTCCCCCCTCACACTCATCGACTGCGAGGCCCCACCACCTCCGAGGCTCCCACCGCCGCCGAGGCTCCCTTCGCCACCACCTCTGAGGCTCCTTCGCCCCAGACAGGCCTCATCACCCGGCTTCACCGCAGTCCCCTGGGAGACCTGTGGGGCAAGTCGGGCCTACCAGGGCGCATTCCAGTCTTCGGTCGTCGTTCTAGTCGTCTAGCCTAGTCAGGCTCCCCGGGACCCTCCCGCCATACACACGGCTCCCCGGGACACTCCCGCCGCGCCCGCTGCTTCCCGGGACACTCACGCCGCGCCCGCGATTCCCCGGGAACTTTCCATGGGGTCAATAAAATTAATTAGTTCATTCTGGACAAATTACCACAAACAAATTCAGACAATAACTCATCAATTATAATTGTTGATTATTCAAACATTGGGCTGAGGTAAATAATTTACAAAATTACCTGAGGTAAAAAGAGTAATCTAGCAAGTTGAACAGCAAAATTTTAATGGACATCATCATGTAATAAAAAGAATCACTAAGGGTGCAAAAACAATTCACCTTTACCATAGTTCTGCATTAACTGGATTGGCAATCAAAGAATTATAATTGAGATTAATTTTCCAGAATGATTTAAATTAGTCTTTAATGTATTATTTAGACTCATTTTATTCTTGGAATGTGGTGACAGTGGCAAGGCCATATTTGATTCCAATTCAAAATTGCCCCAGAGAAGATGGTGGGAGAATATCCTTGTGGCACAGTATTTTAGGCGTACATCAATTTAGCTAGGATGGAGGCTCTCTCTGTTGGAAACTCCGTTTGGTCAGGCAGTGTTTGAACCATCTGCTTCAATCCTCTTGCTGCTAACCATCTGAAGCTTAATTTCCCCAGATATCAGGAAGCAGGTGCATTTAAATGGCAAACGTTTCTCTGCATAGTTATGTAGTGAAGTAACCTCTTTCCCCCTGCCTTGAGTACTCTCTGCCCTTGCAAAGGTGTCCTTTTACACAAAGAGGTTGTGTTCCATCTAAATTTGGTGAATGTAAGGGAAGAAAAGCTGTAAGAATTTGCTGCGAGATGTTCAAAAAAAAATCTTTAAATTTAATGAAAGTCCTAATTCCTTCAGTTGTCACATATGGGTAGTAGTAGGGTGGACATCTTCTGGAAACAATTACTTCAAGTGACCAAGAAAGGATTCCGGATTCAGACAATATATTCTCAAATCCTCAGTATTTTACGATTGTCCTTGTACACTATTATTTCCAGCTAATAAGCATTTCCTGAGCAGAGAAATACTAAATACGGATGACTTTATCACTCTTAATGGAAGTTCTATCTAAATAAGTCATCTTTAGTTCAGCTAGGTTTTAGTTTGCCTCCCCACAAAACCATGCTGACTATACCTGATCAGCTTTACATTTCACTCCCCTTCTTTCTTTATCTGCCACCCATATGTCTCCTTTTAGTTTAGTTTAGTTTATTGTCATGTGTACCGAGGTACAGGGGAAATCCTTTATTGCATGCTACCCAGTCAGCGGAAAGACAATACATAATTACAATCGAGCCATTTACAGTGTATTGATACATGATAAGGGAATAGCGTTCAGCGCAAGGTAAAGCCAGCAAAGTCTGATCAAGGATAGTCCGAGGGTCACCGATGAGGTCGACAGTAGTTCACTTCCATCCTTTGCCATTTACTCCACCCATCTGCCTATCAACCGCCCTCTTCAGCATCCATCTACGTCTTGTGTAGGAAGGAACTGCAGATGCTGGTATAAATCGCAGATAGACGCAAAAAGCTGGAGTAACTCAGCGGGGGAGGCAGCAACTTTGAAGAGAAGGAATGGTTGACGTTTCAGAATTCCTTCTCTCCAGAGATGCTGCCTGTCCCGCTGAGTTACTCCAGCCGTTTGTGGAAGCTATCTTCCATCTACCTCTTGCCACGCACTGGCCCACCATCCCATCAGTCAGAGGAAGGGTCACGACCCAAAACTTCGTCCGTCCTTTTCCTCCTCGGATGCTGCCTGACCCAGTGAGTTTCTCCAGCACTGTTCCTTTCGCTCAAAATTCCAGTATCTGCAATTTCCTCTGGATCCCCCGGTCTTCTATTGCTAACAGGAGCAATAATCAGCAATTTAATTCATTAGGACACACCTGGGTCAACAAAGATTGCTCTCAATTAGAATGAGAGATGCCTGGTGTTTGCACAAATTGCAAGTATTTGATATAATGGGTTCTGAAAACTTACCACAAACATATGTACTGACACCAAACAACTATAGATACTCCGATTAGCTATAGAGACTTTGATTGGCTATAGTGAAGTGGCAGGATGCGTAATCTCTGTACATGGATATGTGTTTTTTCAGCAATGGGACGGGCAGCAAACAATTGTGAGGTATTCTGAGCAACTTGGCCAGTTTATAAGGAACATAACATATAGATCGTAGATCAGGCAGCATCTGTGGAGGGAATGGACTTTAGATCATTTATCAGACACAGCTGTCATCAGTCCATTCCCTCCACAGATGATGCCTGACCTGCTGAGCTTCTCCAGCTCTTTGTGCTTTGCTCAACGTAACTATACCAGAAACCACGAACAAGTTAAGCATAACGGAAACAATTGATCAATGTACTGTGCATAAGTGTCGAGAACGGCTGTCACTAACAAATAGACTGTATAAATGGACCAGGCATGGGGGACGCAATGCATTTGAGAACTGGCACCATTATATCAAGACAGGGACGTATTCTCAATCTTTCCTGCGGGATCATTGGAGATAACCACTACCCTCACCAAATATGGTGATGGTCACATTTGATCATCTGTTGCTGCTTATTATTATTCCTTCGCTCCATGGATGCTGCCGCACCCGCTGAGTTTCTCCAGCACTTTCGTCTACCTTCCATTTTCCAGCATCTGAAGTTCCTTCTTGAACATGGAACATATTTTGATTCTTGTGGAAATCCTCCCACCTGTCCTGCCTTGAATTTACATTTATAGTGAGATTGAACAAAGGCTCATTGGATTATCACTCTGATCTCTTGATGGTTCTTCACCCAGCGCGCGTACTGTGCTCAATTGCATAAGATCATCAACTTGGTGAAAGGTGAACTTTGGTCTGCCCACAACTTAACTAGTTCATCCAGAGTACGGAGAAGCCTGTGAGAGAATGAAGACACAAAGAACTGCAGATGCTGGAATCGTCAGTAGAACTCAAAGTGCTACTCAACGGGTCAGCCAGCATCTGTGGAGAGATCTGGGGAATGTTGAATTATTTAATTTTAGGTAACTTAGACAACACTCCCCTACCCCTCCTTCCTTCCTCCATTTAAAGTTGATTAACCAGTTCCACAATTCATAATGATGTATCCCTCTTGGGATCACACCATCCCTAGCCAACAATCAGACTACCAGAACCACCCTGCCTGATGTCATCTGTTGCCAGCCCTGATTTATCCTGAAGATAAATTTATCCAAGCCAGTCTTTTCTTGCTTCCAGTTCCACTCCCCTACAATCAGAAGGGTCTCGACCCGAAACGCCACCTATCCATTATCCCCAGAAATGTTGACTTAAAGGCCTGTCCCACTTGAGCGTCATTTGCATGTCATTTACGTGACATCATTTACTCGTCACGATGCGTGGTGAGGCGTGGTGGCATAGGCAGTGACGCGCGAATCGCACGAGTTGCCCAAGGATTTCGGGATTCACAAATGACACCCAAGTGGGACGGGCCCTTTACCAACTGAGTTACTCCAGCACTTTGTGTCTATCTGTGGAGATATGCTGCCTCACCCACTGAGCTACTCGAGTACGTTGTGCTTCCTATAAGAGATCAGTGTCACTGGCACATTCCAAGGCATAGGAGAATATAGTGAAGGACACACTGATGATCAGTGCAGACACTATAATGAGAGAGGGTTCTGCCACTGCTAGACACTGAGAGACTGGGTGCTTTGTTACAGTCTCTCAAATAATTATAGGTGCCTTGCTTAAGAGGGAAATAGAAGTGGTGATGATGGATTTAGTTTAGTTTTGTTTGGAAATACAACACGGAAACAGGCCCTTCCGCCCACCGAGTCTGCGCCAATCAGCGATCACCCCGTACACTAACACTATCCTACACACTGAGGACAATTTATACTAAAACCAATTAACCTACAAACCTGTACGTCTTTGGATTGTGTGAGGAAACTGGAGCACCTGGAGAAAACCCACGGGGTCACAGGGAGACTGTACAAACTCTGAACAGACAGCACCCATGGTCAGGATCGAACCCAGGTCTCTGGCGCTGGAAGGCAGCAATCCCCTATTGTCGGATAGCTGGAGAACTTTTTGAGTTGATGGTATAATGAATATTGAGAAAGACATGGGTGAAACCAAGCGTAGATGAAGCGTCCATTTTGCAGAGCACCAGCTCTCTGTACGTGATGATCAACCGGAGATTTCAGTAGCGTGTAATTTTAACTTTTCTTCCCACTCCCAAACCAACCTCTTATGCTATCAGCCTTGACCATTGCTATGAAGAAGCTAAATTCAAAATGGAAAAACAACATCTCGTAATGTAGGGCGGCACAATGGCATAGCGGTAGAGGTGCTGCCTCACAGCGCCAGAGACCCGGGTTTGATCCTGACTACGGGTGCTGTCTGCGTGGAGTTTGTACATTCTCCGTGTCACCGGGTGGGTTTTCCCGGGGTGCTCCGGTTTCCTTCCACATTCCAAAGATGTGTGGGTTTGTAGGTTAATTGGCTTCTGTAAATTGTCCCTTGTGTGTAGGATAGAACTAGTCAATAGACAATAGACAACAGGTGCAGGATTAAGCCACTCGGCCCTTCGAGCCAGCATGTGATCATGGCTGATCATCCACATTCTGTACCCCGTTCCTGCCTTCTCACCATATCCCCTGACTCCGCTATCTTTAAGAGCTCTATCTAACTAGTGTATGGGTGATCACTGGCCGGCATGGACTCAGTGGACTGAAGGGCCTGTTTCCATGCTGCATTTCCAAACTACACTATTCTGCAAACAAGTTATTAGTATGAACATTGAATTTCCCAGTTTTATGTAACCCACACCTCCTGGACTCTCCTTCCACACACACTGGCCTGTCTTCCTAGTTTTGTTCGCTTTTCGTTCTTTTCCCATCCCCTCCGCCATCCGTTCCATCTAATCACCATTCCCTCCCCGTGATTTAAGCCTCACCTGCATTCATCCAACTTCCAAACACCAAACCCACCCACCCTCCCTTTGTACCGCCACATCCCGGCAATCTTTCCTCTTCTTGATAGCTGGTTCTCGATCTGAAATGTCCATTTACTTTACGTCGCTTGCATCCACAGGTGAGGCGAGAGTCAAAAGTGATTTATTGCCAGATAGAACAATGAAATTCTTACTTGCAGCAGCACAACAGAATATGTTGCTAGACCTGCTGAGTTCTTCAAGCATTCTGTTTTTTTTTCCTTATAGAGAAAGATCTGTCCCAATTGTATTTACAGTGTATATTAAGAATTATTTATATTTTTCCAAATAGATATCAAAAATGACTATTAATGAGGTTCTATGGTGATAGTAAATGCTGGCCTTTCAATGCCAACACTATTTGCATTGTTACATAAGCTATATTAACAGCACCTCATACTCCACGGATAGTTTACAACCCAATGGAATGAAGATTGAATTCTTCAATTTTAGATAACCTCTAGTAGCCCCTCCTCCCCCTTCCCTCCCCCCCCCCCCCACTGCCCCCGCTCCCCCTTTACTTCTTCCTCTCCACCCCACCTGGACTTGCACTTATTTCTCTCCTCCTCCCCCTCCCCATTCACCTACAATTGACCAAAAGCCAATCACCTGCTTATCTAAACCCACCCCTCGTCTGTGTCCATCCATTACCTGCCATGCTTTGGCTTGCCTCTCCTCTCTTCGAGATTTCTTCCCCCTCCACCCCACACCGCAATCAGTCTGATTTAGAGTCACAACACGAAATATCACCTATCCATGTATTTCAGGGATGTTGCCTGACCTGCTGATTCATTTTAGCACTTTTGTAAACCAGCATCTGAGACCCTTGTTTCCATATTTCCCCTCCTACCTCTCTAATTGAGATGGTGCCAGGAAAGCAAGACTGAATACCAATGTAATCCAGAAGTTGCCCAACTCCTCTTTCAGCAAGTTCCCATCAATCTACTTTGCAGGATCAAGTGAAATATCATTCTTTGGAGCAACATCCCAAGTTTACATTTGGAGATAGGTTTCTCAGACAATAGTGAGGAGCACCATTTCCAATCTTTTACTTGAAGAATGGGGATCAACGTGCATTAATGTGCTTATGTACACCTCCTTACCTAACCATGGCGGTTACATTTCAGGCACTACAATTAAAAAAAATGCAAAAAATAAAATAAATTGTTGCTCATCCTCTCCTGTTCTCTTCTCGATCCGATGTCCTGTTGTGGGACAGGACCCAGAACAACACAAACATCTTTCTGATGAATGTGAGGATGTAGGTGAGGATAAGCCAATTGAGACCAATTCCTCACAGATTACTGGTGCCATGGCCCCGTTCACACAGCACCATCTGAACTGCCAGGCAACAGGGCAACTCCAGAGTCTGGCCAAACTCAGAGCAACAAGGATGGTAAACATGACAAATGTTAAATCCAGAAATACTTAAAAAAAAATGAAAACTGAGGCCCATATCACAAAAATAGATTGGATTTTGCAATAGGTAGTATTTTTTTCACCAGAGGTTAGTAATATGTTCCCTGGACTGAAACTTTATGTGTGACTGGGTGTGAAGATGAAACTAGCGCTCCACCCATCTACGTATTTGTTTAGTTTTGTATATTGGGCTGTGTTTGAGTAACATTCTTACAGTGTCTATTGCAATGGAGGCTTTCAAGAGTCCGATAATGGAACAATGACAATGGAACAACTTACAAAAGCAAAACAGGCCTGTCAGCGTAATACACACAAATAATATATAGTAAACAAAAACCATTAATAAATTAATAGCCAATTAAAATAAAACCCATAGTCCTTAATGCAACCGTTGGTGTTTAATTAGGAGGATGATGGAAAGATCTTTAAAATGCTGAAAGGCATAGATAATTCAGATATGAGCAGACCATTTATTTTATAAGGTGATCACAGAACTAGGAAACATGAGAAATTAATTGGTGAGCCTTGAGCAAGTTCGGGCCAGTCAGAAGGTGTTTTCTCTCCCCACACAAATTTATGACAATTAGTTATTTCCAAATATGATTGTTGCTTGTCAGACCAACAGTTGTAGAAGTCAAAATGTAGAAAAAAGGAACTGCAGATGCTGGTTTACAAAACAGGGCACATAGCGCTGTAGTAAGTCAGCAGGCCAGGCAGCATCTCTGGAGAACATGGATAGGTGATGTTTTGGGTCAGGACCCTTCTTCACACTCATTGTAGAGAGAGAGGTAGAAAGCTAGAAGAGGGGAGAGGCAGGTAATCGGTGAACACAGCCAAGATGGTGGAAAAAGGGCCAGAGATGAAAAAAACAGAAGTTGAGACAGAAGGGTTGAAGAGTTGTGAATTGTGAAGCCAGAGAAAGGAATATGTGGGGAGGGGTGTAATAGATATGAGTCCAGGTGGGTCACAAGGAAGGTGTGGGGGGGGGGGGGGGGAGTGGGGATTGTTAGAGATGACCTGAAATTGTAGAAATCAATGATCATACCGTTCAGTTGTAAGCTACACAAATGGAATAGGAGGTGCTGTTCCTCTGGTTTGTAACTGGCCTCACAGCATCTAACTGCAGAAGTAAATTTATAACAGGATCAAAAGTTCTAGGAATATATAGGTAGGCTGAATTGAAAAATGAACAAGATGAAGAACACATTATTATTTTATTTTTAAAAGCAACTGAATTTTGAAATGCAATTATTTGAATTGTTCATGTTAAAACTAGGATTTCAGAATTTCAGCGATCATTCAGCAATAATTACGATTGTGTATACTGATAAAACCTCAGTTACATCTTATTCCACAAACTGAAAAAATGAGCACATCAGATTATCTGAATATATATTTTACCTATCCACGTCCTCCAGAGACACTGCCTGACGTGTTGAGTTAAGGGCCCGTCCCACTTGAGCGTCATTTGCGCGTCACGCAGATGGCGCGCGAAGATTTTGTACATCCCGAAGTCCTGGGGTGCCGCGCGCGACCGCGCATCACTACGTCACCACGCACCATGTGCGCGCAATGCGCGTTGTGTGTCGTGACGCGTAAATGATGTCGCGTAATGACGAGCAAATGACACCCAAGTGGGACAGGCCCTTTACTCTAGCATTTTGTTGTTCTGCGCAATATTCCGGCATTTGTAGTTCTTGGTGTAGAGATTATGTGACTTTATTCTCTTTCCAGAGTACATCTAAGGCTGAATATATTCTTCTAACTGGAGTGCAGAGTCATGGTGTCACAACACTTTGCTGATGAAGAATGCTGATATCATAGGCTTTGTCTCCTCTTTTTGTTATGTACTCATTTGTTTTTTTTCTATTCAACATCAATATTTTTCCTGTGAACCAGGAACGATTTTTTTGCCAGCTTTCCAAATCCACAGGTTGAGATCTAAATCAACTGAGGTTGTTCATGATGGTGGGTATTATGTGCATACCTTTGGTGACAATCTCTAAAGCATAGTTGCCGATGTTGATGGAGATGGAGGCAACATTGCTCTGCCTTATTATGTTGGTCATTTACAGTCAGCTCTGTTTGGAAAGAACTGCAGATAATGGTTTAAGTCGAAGGTAGACACAAAATGCTGGGGTAACTCAGCGGGACAGGCAGCATCTCTGGAGAGATGTCCAGAGATGTTGCCTGTCCCGCTGAGTTACTCCAGCATTTTGCGTCTGCCTCAGCTCTGTTACATGTGGGAACATTTGCATCACGGACTGGTTCGGCAACTCAGATACCCAGGAATGCCGGAGATTACAAAAAGTGGTGAACACTGTTAACCTCCCCACCATCGAAGGGGTCTGTAAGAGGCTCTGTCTCATAAAGGCAGCCAGCATCATCTAGGACCTGCACCATCTTGGCTATGGTCTCATTTCACCCCTTCCATCGGGTGGAACGTATAGGTCTCTGAAAACTGTAACGTCCAGGTTTAGGAGCAGCTTCTTCCCAACCACGATTAGCCTATTGATCACTACGAACTTCAACAACATTTGTGAACTGCCTTGTTTGCACTAGGCACATTTGGCTATGCTTTCATTTTACACTGTTTTTATTGAACTTTTTAATGTTGATTACATTGAGTATTGTGTTCATATACCAGTTGTGCTGCTGCAAGTCAGAAATGCATTGTTGCATTTTGGCACATACGACAATAAAACACATTTGACTCTCTTGGCCACTTGTTCATGAGTTGTTTGAGGTGTTTCTCAGAGTCCTATCGTTGTCACATCACTTGCACAGAAAGAGGTCTGTACACACTTTTGTCTTTTCGTTGAGCTTATAATGCTGGACGAGTTTTCCATCACGCCCTAATGCAAATTTACGTTCCTTTGGTAGATGGGCCAAAAGCATGATTGAGCAGAAAAATTAAATACGTTTCCAAATTGGATTGGAGTGAGGGTACAGTTTCATGACTCTGCTGCTTGGAGGTTGAGACTGTCATATAGAACAGAAACTTTCATATCACTTGGAAGGACATTGAAGAATCTTGGAGGCCAGACTATTCCTGTCGTTTGAACAAGCCCTTTCTCTATACATTACAGCCCTTTCTGAGATCTATTGACAATATCCAGCAGCATATCAATAATAGCAACACACTGGGTCCAGAGAAAGTAGAACGAGATGTCACATGTCAGACATAGTCTGTTCTATCGGGCAAATGTCTTGAATGTTGAGCAGAATAGGATGCTCAAAGGATGACAGCCTCACAGCAGCCCTTTCAGTAAGCAAGATGAATGGTGGTTTGAGGCTCATTTAAATGACACAATGCCAGTCATTGTTGCAATACATGACTTTGCTAGCCCCAAGCTATCAATGAGAGCAGCCAGATACATATTGCGGCTGATAGCAAGATACAATGCCAACGTTTATTGGCCACAGCTGTGCAAATTTATCAAGAAATTAGCGGATGCATTCCGCATCAGAGGCATGTATGATGGAATCAAAATGGCATTATGACCAGCGTGGAACACTCGCTGTCTGATGTGGCCATCTTGTCAGTGTGCCGCTGGAGGCATCGCAATAGTATGGGGCTCGGCTGGACCAGGCGCCGCTCCAAGAGGCCGTATCTCAGTACATGTGACAATACAGTACAATTGAACTGTTGTATGTCTGGAGACCAATGGCCAGTGAAGGTCAGCATGAAAAAATGATGATGGAGGAATGTGGGATTAGACAAATCAGTTGCCTCTGTACCCCATTACTAAACACTGCCATGACTCCAAGCAACACCCCAGTCTCCACAGAAGTTGTTCCAACTAACATGTCTCGACCCCCTTCTCCTGCGGGAAGTGGCTCTTCCATTTTATTCCCAGAGAAAACTGAGGTCCCCAGGATGTCCACATGCTATGTCCAAAGTAGTGCTGGAGGAGGAATGTGGGGCTCCTTTAACGATGTGGCAGAAACTCCATTGTGAAATAAGGTTTGGATAAACTAAAACATTCTGAGGAGCCGATGATCCATGGCTTGGCTCCCTACATCAAATCTAGTATTACCTCTATCAACGAAATATATGTTCTTAGCTGGAATGACACTGGGCCTTAAAATGAGAACCTTGGAAATTGAATATCTCCTTTGCTGAAGAACAGACTTTACAGAAACTTGGAAGCTACAAGACGTTGCCAGAATCTGACAACTCTCTGTGTGCTGTTCCAGAAGAGGATCTATTGTACTCACGTGTAGTATGATTTGACTGGATAGTCTGCAGGACAAACAGTTCACTGTGTCTCTGTATACATGACAATAAATAAACCCAAAAGACAAACCCCAAACTACCAGATGAAAATAACATAATTGAGCGGGAAATACTAATGGATCAGTGGATAAGTGTTATTTAATGTTGTTCTCCAAACAAATCTTTATATTTTATGTGACCATCAAAGTTATGGAAAGCATCCCAGTCTTTTGAGATTCTTAGTGGCACAGTGACATAGTGGTAGAGCTGCTGCCTCAGAACGCTAGAGTCAGCAGGTTCGATCCTGACCTCGGGTGCTGTCTGTACGGAGTTTGCACGTTCTCCTGTGACCACATGGGTGTCATCTGGGCACTCCGTTTTCATGCCGCATTGCAAGGACAGTCAGTCCTTGGTTAATTGGCTTCTGTAAATTTATCAGCAAGCATTTAAGGAATGTAAATGATTATTGCCAGAGGATTTGAAAACAAGAGTTTAGAAAGAAAAGAGGTGACATTTAAATCAAGAGTCAAGAGTGTTCAATTACCGGCAACAGGACAGTTACATTCTTACCCACTACTTCGGTAAATTGCCCGTCTGTGAAGGGAGTGGATGAAAAAGTGGGATAACATAGAACTAGTGTAAATTGGTGGTCGATGGTCAGCGTAGACTCGGTGGATCTATTTCCTTGTTGTATCCCTAACCTCTAAACTCCGTTTCTCTCACTACAGGTGCCTGCCTGACCGACTGAGTATCCCCTGCAAACATGGTTTTTATTTTGAATTTCCTGCCTCTATAGTGTTTTGCTTTTCCATTAAATGGCTCAAAACTGCTCTGCACCGGCCTGCGGTAGCTTCGATGACAGCTAATTAATATGACAGAGGTAGGTATTTTACCAAAGCATTTTTACCATCAAGTAAGATTTGGTAAAAAAAGAAATTGGAGCGAGTGAATGGAAAACATGATTCACAGGGATCTGTCACAGTTTCAGCAATAACTATTTGCTCAACTCCCCGTAGAATCAGCCACAAGAACCCCTCCAACCTTATCTACCGCTGTCATCGGGATTTGCTGATGGAATCACCACAAAGATTTGTATCTAAAATCATTGCCAACTCTTCAAAGCACTTTCTCTTCAGGACTAATCACATCATGATTGATGGCATACCAAAGGCAAATTCTTGGGAAAATGCTATTTTTCATCGTTAAAAATGTAGAAAGTAAATTTAATGCAGACTCCAGGAAGACTACTGCTGCACCACCATGCTGCCCCGACTAATTGTTGCACCCATGTGAATTCTTTAGCCATCCTTGTAATTTCATACATCAGCTTGTGTGATAATTGCAGATTAATGGCTCTACCTACAACATAAGCAGGACGTTACATTGAAAGGATTCTTGAAGGCACAGTTGATAAAGTTGTAGTTGGGACTTAGTCGTACAGGCCCGTAACTACTGCTATGTTCTGTACTGAGGTCATTTGGCTGAGGTAATCCAGGACTGGCGATGATCGAGAAAAAGTCAGGACATATTGTTGGAAGAAACTAAGTGCAGCTGTGGGTTAAAAGATGGGATTTGGCTTGGTCCCCACAAACAAAAAGCCTGTTGACACGCACTACGTTCAAGGTAGCAAAGACTGCCTAAAGTTTCTCCAGGCATGCAGTGCCTTTAGCAGAGATGTGGAGAAAAATCATCATTTATTCCCAATAGATCCTGAGGAATTTTGCACAGTTGTTTAACGATCAGCCCAATGTATAAAAGCTAATGGACATTGTGGCATCTCTATGGCTCTGAAAAGTGTTTATTTAAACAAACAAAGCATATTTGTTATTCCTGAGGAACATTAAACTCTGCAATGCCTTCCTTAATCAAAGACAGCTTCGTGATTTGTTAAATTTAAAAGAACCAAATGTGCCCTTTTTTCCCCAAGACTCCCATCTGCATTAATTGTTGTGTGGTTACTCCAGACTGAGAACAATAAATGATTCAGAATGAACATTCCCAACACTGCTTTAACGAAAAGCATTTCAAATAAAGCATCAGAGAATTGAAACGATGGGCTGGATTTTAACTTCCCAATGTATCTGGAACAAAGAAGGGAAAGAAGGAGTCTGGTCATGCCAAACGTTTATTGTCATTTGCACAAGTATGGTGAGGTACATTTGAGGTAAGAGGACAATAAAAACTTTGCTTGCAGCTGCATCGCAGGCACTCAGATTAAGACAACACACAAAGCATACATTATACATAAATTACACATAAATTATCCAAGATAGCGAAAAGAAAAAGGGTGCGCAATATAACAAGACATAAGAAATATAGAAAATAGGTGCAGGAGGAGGCCATTCTCCAGAATCAGTACCCCGTTCCTGCTTTCTCCCCACATCCCTTGATTCCGTTAGCCCTAAGAGCACTATCTAACTCTCTCTTGAATACATCATTAATACAAAAACACAATTAGAAACCAAGTCCACAGTAGGTGCAATAAGTGATCGGTAGTATTCCACGTTGAGGTAGGATTAGCCTTGTACAGGTTAGTTCAAGAAGCTGATATTATGGTAAAGTAATTGTCCCTGAACCTGGTGGTTTGGGACCTAAGGCTTTGTACTTCCTGCCCGATGGTCACAGTGAGAAGCTTGGATGGTGGGGATCCTTGATGATAAATGCCACCTTCTAGATGCTTTTGGTATTGAGGAGGGCAGTGCCTGTAATGGACTGGGCTGTGTCTTTCTGTAGCCGCTCAGGTTCCTGCGCATTGGAATTGCTGTATCTGGCCATGATGCCCTAATGCAGTTAGGATAATATCTATAGTGCATCTGTATATGTTTGAGTATTCAGTGACAGGCAAAATCACTTCAAACTTGAGAGTCGGGCTGCTGCCAAACCCTCTTTGTACTTTGTACTATGTGCTGGGTGCAGGACGGGTCAACCAAAATGTTAACACCCAGTAATTTAAGCTGCTAACTTGCTCCACTGCTGTTCTACCACTAAAAAGTGGCTAGTGGCCATCCAACTTTCCTTTACCACTGCCAACGATAAACACCTCTGTTTTGTTGACATTGAGCGAGAGGTTAGAGTCATAGAGTCATAGAGGTTGTTGTTGATGCACCACTCCTGAGATTGACTTCAGCATCTGTGAATCAGCCACCAACAGATGCCCAGGCAAAGGACATCCAGTAGCATTGGGAAAAGGCAGTGAATCAGAAAAGCCCTTCAACCATCTTTGGAGCAGGAAGCACTGATGGATGGCACAGTGGCGCATCTGGTAGAGCTGCTGTCTCAGAAAGCCAGAGACCCGGGTTCGATCCTGACCTTGGGCACTGTCTGTGTGAAGTTTGCACATTCTCCATTTGGCAGCATGGGTTTCCTCTGGGTGTGCAGGCTTTCTCCCACATTTGCAGGTTTTGTAGGTTCATTGACCTATGATAAGAAAGTAGGATAACATAGAACAGGTGATCGATGGTCGGCATGGACTCCAGCTTGACGTTATCTTCCTATAACATGGCCCCCAGAACTGAACGCAATACTCTAAATGCAGCCTCACCAATGTTTATGAACATTCTTCTTTTTATACATCCCCTCTCGTACATGCTGTACTCAATGCAAATGCCTATTAATGTCTTCATTTCTGGTGGCAACTGGTTAGTGCAGAAGTCCCTTGCTGCACATTTCCTGAAAGAATTTTGCAACTTGGAAACCACTGTGGAAAATAGCAGTCACTTTAAACAAAAAATAACTCGGAGAAGAAATGAGCCACAACTGTTTTGCAATAGTTGATGATCCCTTTAAGTAGGGCTGGTAGGGTGGGCGGGGTGGAGTGGCTGAGTGTGTCCGGTAGCGGAAGGTGTGGCCTCATGATCTACAGTAGCTCAGATGGTGCATTGTCTCGCCCTGAGATGATTAATCTAATGCTATGGAATGCTATGCTATGCTGAGTGAAAGGCCCAGATAGAGTGGACGTGGAGAAGATGTTTCCACTAGTGGACGAGTCTAGGGCCAGAGGGCATAGCCTCAGAATAAAAAGGACATACCTTTGTAAAGGAGGTGGTGAATCTGTGGAATTCATTGCCACTGGAGGCCAAGTCATTGGGTATTTTTAAGGTGGAGATTGACATACTTGATTAGTAACGGTGTCAAGCATTATAGGGAGAAGGCAGAAGAATGGGGTTGAGATGAAGAGATAGATCAGCAATGATTGAATGGTGGAGTAAACTTGATGGGCCGAATGGCATCTGCAGTTCCTTGTTAATCTATCTACATTCTAAGATAAAACAAGAGGTCTTTATTCTGCTTAATTGAGATAACTTAAACAATTGAGTTTTAGCGTCAGCAAGTTATTTCATCTTTAAAATTTTAAATCATGTAAATATTAAAATTATTGTGTCTTAGTGGTTCTTGAGGATCAGAGATGTTCATAATCATACCATCCCAGACACACAAAGGCCATGGGAACGTAGCAACTCTTTCTGTACTGCCTCAGTGTAACATCATATTTTTACACAATCATGGATTTGTATTGAGGTATGATTGTGCTTATGTACTGTGAGACTATACCGAATTGTATTCAAAGCAAAGAATTTCACCTAGGTATCTAGGTATACGTGACAATAAAAAACCATTGAACCATCGAACCAGTCAGTGACATGGATTTGGGTCTTTGCTGATGGTCCCGAGCTATTCAAGAGGAGGAGCTTGTTGGTGGAAAGACACAAAATGCTGGAGCAACTCAGTGGGTCAGGCAGCATCCCTGGAGAACGTGCATAGAAGATGTTTCAGGTTGGGACCCTACTTCAGGCTCAGGAGCTTGTTGATGATGCTCAGTGTGGCCTAGTGCTTTGGTGCATCTCACCATCACTCTGACTGGCTTGGAAGACTGAAGATGAAAACATGATGGAAGGAACAACATGACCCGAGGGCAGGAAATTGGTGAACTCAGGCGAGTTGCTGGTCAGGTGACTTACTGGTCAAATGACCTGCAGGTCAGGAGACTTGTTGGTCAGGTGACTTGGTGGTCAGCAGAGGATACTGCCTAATGTTCCTCATTTAACTCACCAGTATCTTCTTCTTCTTCTTGCGTATGGCGTGCACAGCCTAAGGTTGTAGGACAACTTGTTCTATTTGATCTTATTTGATTGTGCACACCAGGTTGATTGCATTCGTCGAAACAGGTGAAGGTTGCACTCCACCAGTATGATTACTGAAGAGACTGCAGCAGTGGGTTCCAAAACAGTGTTGGGTTTTCTATATTTTATCAGAAGACATGCAAATTTACGCAGCACTGCTCCCAAGCCAGACAGCTACAAAGATATATCTAGCCATCGCAAAGCAGAATGCTATGCCTGCTAGAAATCTGAAAGAAGGAAAATAAAATATCCAGCTGGTAGAGCCGCTTCCTCACTGCGCCAGAAACACGGGATCGATCGTGATCTCGGGTGCTGCCTACATGGAGTTTGCACGTTCTTGCTGTGACCACGTGGGTTTCCTCCAAATGTTCTGGTTTCCCCCCACATTCCAAAGACGTGTGGGTTTGTAACTTAATTGGCCTCAGTAAAAAATGCCCGTATGTGTGTAGGGAGTGGATGCAAAAGTATGATACCTCATGCTAGTGTGACCAATTGATCGAGCTGCAATTATCAGCACTTATATTCCAGCCTCTTCTGTTTGATTTTGTCACCAATCAACTTCTGATTTAATAAATTAATAACTAAAAAGTGTAAAATCAAATTAAAATCCTATAGTTAATCTTTAACATCTTACATCCACCGGCACATACACAAATAAAGCACTGGTTACTGGCATGCGTGAATGAGGATGGCAATGTCAATGTATTTAATGTAATATTTAGATGAAAAATTAATTATTGCATGTTCCATTGTAAAAATCTTCCCCTAGAAAACTCTTTGAAATGAGAATCACTGTCAAAGGGATATGGGATTTAAATAATGTACCAAGGATTAAAGTAAAGGCTGCTTTTGTGATAGAATCTAGATACTGTTAAAACTTAAAATGCTTTGGAGTATTGCAAATTTAGCTGACAATTTATTAAATGTCACCAAATTAATTTAATGATTATCATTAATCAAACTTCCGATGTTAACATTTGACCAAAATGTTTTTTTATAAATTCCAATTTGTAGTGGGATCCCAGCCGGATGAGTCTCGATCGTGTCACTGTATCATGTCAATAAATCAGATATGATTCAAGAAGCATTTTCCAAGTAGTTAAAATCAGTGGCAATGTACGAAATAATTTAATGACTCAAACTGGCTTTGATTCAGATTTAATGATGAAATATTGGAAAAACCAGGCAGAGATTAAAAAGTTCATAAGAGGTAGGAGCAGAATTGGTCATTTGGCCCATTCAAGACTACTCCGCCATTCAAACATGGCTTATCTATCTTTCCCTCTCAACCCCATTGTCCTGCCTTCTCCACATAACTCCTGACACCCGTACGAATCAAAAGTTAAGTTCCAAGATGGGGTGGAGACCAGGAGAGATTGAGTGGCACAAGTGGTGGTGGCGATGCTAGATAGAGGATAGTGCCAACGGCTAATTTTTCTTGTTATTCATTCTTTGGATATGGCAAAGCCAGCATTCATTACTCAATGTTGTAGGAAGGAACTGCAGATGCTTTCAACTGAAGATAGACACAAAATGCTGGAGTAACTCAGGCAGCATCTCTGGATAGAAGGAATGGGTAACGTTTCGGGTTGAGACCCTTCTTGTTACTCAACCCTAAATACCTTTGAGAAGGGGGCAATAAGCTATCTTCTTGAACTGCTGCAATCCTTCCGATGAAAGTACTCCCATAAAGCTGTTAAAGAGACCTCCAGGTTTTAAGGCTAATGACAATGAATACATTTACAAGTCTGGCCAGTGCGCGAGTTAAAAGAGAAACTGCAATGGATGCTGTTCCCATGCACCTTTGGCTTTGTAAGGATGATGATGATTACATATTTGGGAGTTGGAGCTAGAGGAGCCTACATAAGTAAGTGGTCGAAAGAATTGTCTCGAACCGAAACGTTACCTATTCCTTCTCTCCAGAGATGCTGCCTGTCCAGCTGAGCTACTCCAGCATTTTGTGTCTATCTTCAGTGTAAACCAGCATCTGCAGTTCCTTCCTACACATAAGTAAGTGTACTGCAGTCTGTGAGAATATAAGTATCGATAATGGAGGGAAGGTTTGGGGAAATAGATGGTGTGTCAATCAAGCACACTGCTTTGTCACAAGCACTCTTCCATATTACTTCTGTTAAGCGGGGATACGAGGAACTGCAGATGCTGGAATCTTGAGCAAAACACAACGTGCTGGAGGAACCCAGTGGGTCAGGCAGCATCTGTGGAGGGAATGGATAGAATATGTTTCAGGTCAGAACTCTTCTTCAAACCATTGGGTTTACTGAGATTTACCAAGAGACCAGGTCATTTTGACAATTGGATGAAAGTAGAAACTCCACTCTCCATCATTACCATAAGCATCTAATTTTGTTAGTCATTAGTTAATTGTCACGTGTACAGTAAAAGCTTTTGTTGCATGCTAACCAGTCAGCGGAAAGACAATATATGATTACAATCGAGCAATCCAGAGTGGTGGATACAACAGATACATGATAAAGAGAATATTGTAAATAACTTTTAGTGCAAGCTAAAGCCGCTAAAGTCTGATCAAAGATAGTCTGAGGGTCTCCAATGAGGTAGATAGTAGTTCAGGACTGATAGTTGGTAGGATGCTTCAGCTGCCTGATAACAGCTGGGAAGAAACTGTCCCTGAATCTGGAGGTGTGCGTTTTCACACTTCTATACCTCTTGCCCGATGGGAGAGGGGAGAAGAGGGAGTGAGAGGGGATGCGACTCATCCTTGATTCATTTCAATTAAAAACAAAGTTATTTAATGTGCGGCCGAACCAATATCGTGGGTGTTACTCTTACATGTCTCACAGAGGAAATTTGAAAGCAAAGTTGGCGACACCAAGTAATGCAGTGAACCACAGGCCACTGAAGGGCCAGGCTGGCGGGCCTAATTACTGAGTGTTAATGAAACACAGGTCTGAGTTTTGGCATGTGGATTGTAAGTCATATGTTCTATTAGCATCAATCAAATCAGAGAACAAAGTGGTGTATTTGTTAAACTAAATTTAAGAATGAATGATGGAATGGTGATCGGATTGAGCAAGAGCATTGTGATTTTCACAACCAAAATCACCCAATCTTAGAGGCATATATTATCATGAGTGGAATAGGTAGGGTAAACGCACAGAGTAGTTTACCCGGAGTAGGGGAATCTAGAATCAGAGGACATAGGTTTAAGGGAAGAGGGGATATAATTAATAGAAACCCAAGGGGCAACCTTTTCACTCAGATGGTGGTGGGTATATGGAACGAGCTGCCAGAGGAGGTATTTAAGGCAGATATCATAACAAGATTTAAAGACATATGGACAAGGTACATGGATAGGAAATGTTGAGAGGCGTTAGGGCCAAAAGCAGGCAGGTGACATACGTGTAGATGGGGGCATCTTGGTTGGCATGGGCAAATTGGGCCACAGGACCTGTTTCCATGGTGTATGACTCCATTACAAAATATTATTAATTATACCAGCAGGGCTGTTTTCGGAAGTTTTACGTAACATATTTAAGAAGAAATATTGCAGAGAATTTAAAGCGGAGACGTACCAGCCAGGCACAGCAGGGGGTCACTGACCAGAAACTCTGTCACTCTTTCCACAGATGCTGTTTGGCCTGCTGAGTATTTCCAGCACTTTTTGTTTTCATTTCGAGCACGGTGGAAATAGATGTGAGACAAGGAACCGCAGATGCTGGCATCTTGAGCTGATGAAAAAACAAAGTGCTAGAGGAACTCAGCGGATTAGGCTGCATGTATGGAGGGAAATGGACAACCGGCATTTCCGGTCGTGATCCTTCTTCACCTTTCAGTTATCATTGGCTTGGATGATGAGCGACGCAGGATTTGGAATTACTCAATGCCATTAACTTGAGTCAACTGTCAACCCTGCTATCTGAAACGTGATTCTTCAAGAGAAACTGCATTGCATTTCTTGATCCTCCTCAGAATAGGAGTTTGCCAGAATAGGAGTGTTCCAGAAGATCCTCCCTGTCACGTTGAACAGGTTGTAATGATAGAATTCTCTGCATTGTCTCAAGCATGGAAATATGATGAGAAGAAGACGTGAAGGGTGTAAGAGGCAGCAAGAAGCAAATTACCTCTTTGATTTTTACCAGCTTACTCCTTGCTTAAAACCCTGATACTCGGTTCCCTGTATGTGAACAAAAGGAGGGATTCTATATGAAGGAAATTGGAGCCAACATGTTAACAGGGAATTTTAACATCAATCTGTTGGCCTCTGGCCTTTATGCTGATAATCTCCATCAGATAATGAACTAATTTACTCTGTCTTTGATTGCAAATAAATCTGTTTCTGTGATAAACTTCGAAAACATTATCTGATGATTTTTGCAACTTTAGTACTTTATTGGATTTTTCCCCTCCAATCCTAAAATTCGATTAGTTTCACATTTTTCTTTTCTGCTTTCTCCTTTTCAATATTCATTTGTAAATATATGAAACTCAACAGGATAAGACTTCTGGAATCATAATGCCCCATCACCTGGAAGTCTGTTTCCGTTAGCATTGCCCGGAGTCACTTTCCAGTCTATTTCATGTTCGTAATGAAAAGCTGTATCCCCATCCAAAATTGTTAGATGTGGCTCTAAACATAAACCCTGGATTACAGTTGAACTGCTGTATCTTATTAGGCTTAAAAATGCATATTTCAGAAAAGCGGGGGAATCAAACAGAATCTTGGATTAGATTAAATACTGAATGATTAAACATAACGTCACCAATTCTCTGCAATTTACCAAAAGGACTCGGCACAACTAAACTCCTTACTGAAAGCACATGTTCTCAAAACTTTTAGTCAGTTATTTGTTCCTATTTTAAGCAGTTTTGCATTCCGAATACAGTGGGTTCCAGTGATCAGAATATACATCATCCATTGAAGCCCCACAAGCTATTGCTGGCTTTATATCTTTACTGTTCACTTCCAGGGTTTGATATGTCCTGTGTTGCCTCTGGACACAGTTCTTCCTCATTGTTCAAAGAGGAACAAGATTCTTAAAAATGGTGCCTCAACTCGACTGCATGTCAACAATGTTGTCAGAAATGCGGCTGTTACTGAGTAGCCCGTTGTTGTAAAATAGGCCAATATATCTTCTTCCCCGTGTCTGGCCATCTTCTATATCACGTCTTTCCGGTCGGTCAGTGACGGTTGCAGAATTGGCTACTTCAGTCAGACACTGTGGTACAGTTTCTGTCGCCAGCATTGCCCGGGATGCGCCACGTGGAGGCTTCTGCTTGCATCCCGGCCAATATATAATTAAATACGAGTGCTTGTATCCTCAGATCTAATGTTTGTTTAGGCAGTTCTGCTTTTCCACTTTTAAATGTAGTTCTTACCATTTCATTCATTGAAAACAGAAGCTGATCCTATTGTCCTCACATTTCTGCTTGATTGTACTGGAAAAAGGCTCAAAAGTGGATGTCATATTCATGTGCCTTTTTAATATACCCTTATATTTCATTTTCAGTCCAATAGGTCTGTATCTATAATATCTATGTTCTGCATTATGTATTCCCTTCGCTCTACCTATTGTACATAAATGTAGCTCGATTTTGTCCAATTTGATTGGATATCATGCAAAACAAGCCTTTACATTGCACATGTTATAATCATAAACCTAAACCTAAATAATCACAGCCCACATCCTAATATAATTATTTTCCACCTCCAGAACTGATGTTTCTAAATCCTTCCTCCTTGGTTTCCAAAGTGCATTCTTTTACATCCAACTTACCAAAAATTCTGCTATCCATGTGGTATATTATATTAAAAGAATCAAAGATCCTCATCAATCTACGTTGGATACTTGGGAGTTATTTGCCCAGAAACTGTCTTTCCCAACTATATTGCTGAGTGTGCTTTTTTACACCAGCAAGTATGCCTCTGAAGCCCTTTGGAAAGAAATTCATAGTGTAGGAAGGAGCCAGGCAGATGCTGGCTTAAACTGAAGAAAGACGGTCTGAAAAATGGTCTCGACCTGAAACGTTACTTATTCCTTTCCTCCAGAGATGCTGTCTGACCCGTTGAGTTACTCTAGATTTTTGGGATTATTTTTGGAAGAAATTCAAATGCACTGACATTATTGTAGAGCTAGAATAATGCAATAATACTGTGTGGATTTTACTGTTTGCTGTAGTTACTCCAAGCTTTGTGACTTACTCCACTAAAATGTTTCACACTGGGATCTAATGTACACTAGCTGTATATATCGAGTCGCTCAATGTCTCGGAGACACTCTTGTCTCTGAGATAATAATAACTCTCAAAATTAAACAAAAATACTCTTGACATTTTTGTCCAGAGAACAAATTCGTGACCTTTAGTCCGTGACCTTTAGTTACTGACATTTCCTGGAAATACATTTGTGCACTTCATTCAATATTTAGTTCAGTTTAGAGATACAGAGCGGAAACAGGCCCTTTGGCCGACTGAGTCCACGCCGAACAGCGACCTCCGCACACTATCCTATATACACCAGGGACAATTTACACTAATACCAAGTCAATTAACCTACAAACCTCTACATCTTTGGAATGTGGGAGCAAATCAAAGATCTCAGAGAAAAAAGCACAGACAGCACCTGTAGTCGGGATCGAACCCGGCTGCAAGTGCTGTAAAGGGCCTGTCCCACTTATGTGATTTTTTCGGCGACTGCGGCAGAAAAAAAACTAATATTAAAATTTTGGAAAAACCCTGCATTCCCTACAACTAAAATGTGGATTATGGAGATGTCGGAGACATTAAATCTGGAAAAAATTAGATTTGTTTTAATCGACAAACCTGAATTATTTATTAGAATATGGTCCCCGTTCATAGATTATTTGAAGGGGTAGAATGGGCCAGCGCTGAGGCTCGACGGAAGCTTGAACCCAGGACTAGACGAATAGTTTTGTTTTCTGTACCTACGGACCTATCTCCTAAGTTGTATTATAAAATTTAAAAATAAAAGAATAAGAAATGACACATAAAATTTTTTTTTTTTTAAATCCAGAAAAAGGTACGACTCTTTGGGCGACTAAGACCATACAGGCGTCACTCCATAACAAAATTTTCGGTGACCTGCTGCGACTATGACGGGTGCCAGCAGTCGTCGAAAAACCGCGTAAGTAGGACAGGCCCTTTTGGCAGCAACTCTTCCGCTGCGCCTCTGTGCTGCCCTGGGCTTATTAGGGCTTTCATCTTTAATGAAGGGCTTCAGATTAAAAAGGGCCCTGGATTTAAAATGTTGAGTTTTGTGAGGTTACTAAACAGCAGAGCACGGAGTTTAGTTGGAGAACACCAATTTTGAATTTAATTTACTCAACGTACAGCAGAGCCAGGCATGGGAGAAGCTTATTGCTTGAGTTTGCACAATGCACTAACAATCATGTATCATATAGAGACATAACAAAAATAAAGATGGAACAATGGACTTGAATTCCTTGTAGCGTCAGTGAATCAGACAAAATAGTAGGTTACTGAACGCTGTGATTGATGGGAATGAACATACTGTAATCATGTCCTTCAAAGAGAAAAGCAGGGAGAAAAAGAAATGTTGACAAAGTGAAATGGTTTTCTTGCAAACAAAGCTGGATCAGAATAGGTAGATTTCCATGAACACTGTTCAGTTCTCCCTCCTTCAAACATGCTCTTCTGTCAATGAAGATCCTCAGTATTCAGCTCTCATGTTAATGCTGTAATGCTTTTGTCCCATTCCAACACAGTGCTCAGCCAAGTACAGAAAAATTCCCAACATATTTAAAGCAGAAATGATTTCTCAATAAATTGTTATCAATCACTTCATCTCCAGTTGATAGGACTGCCTCTATAGGGCAGTCTTAAGGCACCTTGTGGAATTTTTATTTTTTAGAAAATAATTGAAGTATTTGCTGATAAGTCATAGATTTGATCCTTTCCTTAATTTTGACTATGATTTAATTATGATTTAGATATTTGAGGAATTAAGCAACTCAAGAATACAATATACATTTATCTAGTAATGCTAATTGAACAAATTAAAAAGGCTAGCAGATTTGTTCAAACATATCCCTTTGGCCTTATCTAAACTTTTGTTTCATTTCATATCCCAGTCCAGAGGACAAATAATCTTTGTGGTTACACAAGAGGACTTTGTCTATAGCCTACCCTAATTGAAAATCTTGCCAATTCTTCAAACCAAGCCTCTAATGTACCTATATTATCTGTCTCGGGCTTCAATAAAAAGTACAGTGAATGTCAGCCAAACATTGAACACATCAACGTATGATGTAAAGTTTTTTTATTCATTCCTTTACCCCAGGGGATCTCTTTTAATTTATAGCAGTCGTCCTTTTTCTCATCTCAGAGGCCTTTAGATCTGAAGATAATTTCCAACCTAGTTACTAATAGAGTTTGTTTTCTTAACTTCTACCGTTCAGCAATTGTTGAATCCTCTAAATAGCTTTACACATTTTCAGACATAAATGCTATGACCTAAAAATTGGATCACACCAGGCCAGCAGTTGAGACTCAAGACTGCGAGATGACGGTAAGCAAGTGCATGCTGGGTTTGTGGTAGAAATGCAGTTATATAAGACGTGGTGAAGCTACATTTGGAGTATTGTGTTCAGTTTTGGGCAACATGTTATACAAATGATTTTGTCAAGCTGGAAAGGATGCAGAGAAGATTTATAGGGTGTTGCCAGGACTTGAGGGCCTGAGCTATCAGGAGTGGTTGAGTAGGCTAGGACTTTATTATGCGAGGAATAGATTGGGTAAATGTACAGTTATTTGCCCAGTTGGGGAATCAAGAACCACAGAACATAGCTTTAAGGTGAGGGGGGAACAGGTTAATAGGATCCTGAAGGGTAACTTATTTACATAAAGGCAGTAGGCATCTGGAACAAACTGCCAGAGGAGGTAGTTGAGGCTGTTGTTATCGCAATGTTTAAGAAGCATTTAGATAGGTACATGGATAGGATAGGCTTAGAGGGATATGGGCCAACACAGGCAGGTGCGATAGTGTAGCACTTTGGTTGGGGCATTTTGGTTGGCATGGGCAAGTTGGGCCAAAGGGCCTGTTTCAATGCTGTATGACTCTATGACTACAAATGCATCAGTTCACACGTTGGTAAAAGCTTCTGAACAGACACATATGTCTGTGCAACAATAAAACTTTATTCCTTTCTCAGATTCTTTGCAAAATATATTTCTGAAATAGAGAAGGAAAATGGATAGGAAAGGTTGGGAGGGATATGGACCAAATACAAGCAGGTGGGACTAGTGCAGATGGGGCATCTTGGTCAGCCTTGACAAGTTGAGCCAAAGAGCCTGTTTCTGTGCTGAATGATTCTACGACTCTAGTCTAGTACTCTATAAGGAAACAAATTCAAGTCTCTGTGGAAGTCAGAATCAATCTTTATTCTCTCTAAAACTTTACCTCAGAATGCTTACCGGCTGGCACCCCGGAGATTTGCCACTTACATTTTATGATGTGGGATGATTTCTCCGTGTGCTGTGGTATCCTCCCATATCCAAAAGCCATGTGGGTTTGTAGGTTAATTGGCCTCTGTTAATTACCCACTAGTGTATAAGGAGTGGACGTGAAAGTGGGACAACATAGATCTAGTGAGAACGGGTGATCGCTGGATTCATTGGGCCGAAGAGCTTATTTTCTATGCTCTATCTTTAAACCAAACTAAACTAAACTAAACTTGTTTCTGTAAGCGAACAGCACCGATTGCGATTTGCACCAATGTGGTTGAATATTTCACCAGATATGAATCCTAAGCATTACACAGTAGTACCATAATTTGGCAACTTGAACACTTGAGGGTACCAAATATTTGGCACTAGTGAGTCCATCCTTATTAAAGACTGCTTCAGTCTCCAATTGAAACTTCATCTCAAGAATAATTTGCTGACTACAGTACATTGTATATGAATGCAACATGAATATTTATATTAATTTTTGTATTCCTTTTTTCAAATGCAGAGAGAGAGAGCGAGAGAGCGAGAGAGCGAGAGAGCGAGAGAGCGCGAGAGCGAGAGCGCGAGCGAGAGCGAGAGCGAGAGAGAGAGCGAGAGAGCGAGAGAGCGCGAGAGCGAGAGCGCGAGCGAGAGCGAGAGCGAGAGAGAGAGAGAGAGAGAGAGAGATTATTTTTCATCTTCAAAGTACAGAAATATGACAGAGACTGGTTTAAATTTCACACTATGAAGGATGAAGTTACGTTTGCTATTCTAGTGATTTTAAACTCATCATGTTTCAGATAAATAATCTAAAAATAAAATGATATCATGTTACGAATGATGAAATGATATTTAAGAAGGAATCCTCCTGTCTTGTCCAATTTTTTTTTCACTTTCTCCCTCCAAGTGAAACCCGGTTCCACATTTGGTTGTGTCAGTCTGAAGAAGGGTCCCAATCTGAAATGTCAGCTGTCCATTCCCTTCCCAGATGCTGCCTGACCTGCTCAATTGCTCCAGCACTTTATGATCTGAAATGTGACACATTTTGTAATTTCTGTACTTAGAAGGTGGCGCAGCGGTAGAGTTGCTGCCTTGCAGCGCCAGATACCCAGGATCGATCCTGACTACGGGTGTTGTCTGTTCGGAGTTTCCACGTTCTCCCCGTGACCGCGTGGGTTTTCTCCGAGATCTTCGGTTTCCTCCCACACTCCAAAGACGTACAAGTTTGTAGGTTAAATGGCTTGGGATAAGTGCAAATTGTCCCCAGTGTGTGTGGATTGTGTTAATGTGCGGCGATCGCTGGTTGGCATGCTCGGTGGGCCAAAGGGCCTGTTTCCATACTGTATCTCTAAAGGTTCATCACTTCTTATTCTGGAATACATTTGTTTGTAATGTATTATTTTGTTATTTGATAAGTAATGATATTTGCAGGAATGCTCTCTTCTTAAGTAGCTTTTCATAATGTCTGCACAACTGCAGTAGGTCTCTTCCTCTTGAGTTGTGCTATACCTGCATGTAAAAGGTGAAACCTCAATAATATTACATGGTGAATTATTATCACAAGTAACACCAGTGCCACAGTAGCTATTTCCATAACAAAATATTAATTAATTAGTCAGAAACATGTCAATGCTTCTAAAGACTGAGGCTTTAGTCCATTAAAGTAAACAATAATGCAATGTCGTCTTGGAATAAAAATAATTAGTTCTTTGTAATGCATAAGTATATTAGACTCAAAACCTATAATTCAATATATGATTTACAAAAGGTTTTTTGAATTGACCAAGTCTCATGCATGAAAGCAAGATTCAATGATCATGAAAAACTGCAACAAGTTATGTTTATATAGTGCTCTGGTTCACCCACCAGGATATAGGGATATTACAGATGAGACTTTCTTACCATATATACCTTGCCAACTGACTCAGGAGGTTCAGAAAACTGGACCTATACACCCACATCAGGTGAAGATAATGTGGGAAGACCACAGGACAATAACTCAGCAAATGGCTATCACTCAGTACACACTTCACACGTAAATGTGTAAAATACTAGAGAGGTTCTTCTGCATCTTCAGGCAAGTCACGTTGTTTTGGAAATCCTAAGCGATCTCTTGAAATAGCAATGTAGGAAGGAACTGCAGATGCTGGTGTAAATGGAAGATAGACAAAAAGCTGGAGTAACTCAGTGGGCCAGACAGCATCACTGGAGAAAAGGAATAGGGTCTGAAGAAGTGTCTCAACATGAAAAGTCATCAATTTATTTTCTCCAGAGATACTGTCTGACCCGCTTAATTACTTCAACTTGTTGTGTCTATCTTCTTGAATTAGCAGGTTCATCAGTTAAATAAAATTGTCTCTAGTTGGCCTTGTCAAATATCTGATGATCTCTGCAATGCAACCAGTTCTACCTGAAGATATTTCACACAGGACTCCTTTGCTAACAATGTCAGTCCTGTTCACCACCAGCTAACTATTATGTTACATTGAGTTGAAGAGGGTGGATTTGGCAGACTTGATGAAAGTGACTGGAGGATCAGGTGTGGAATTTTAAATACTGCCACCATAAACATTGGGACATTGGACTTTCTGAATTTCACAGATCTGATAATGATGTTGGCGAATTTTCTCAGTGCTAAATGCTGGTGGTGGCTATTTGTCAACTAATCAGCATTGTCTACTCAATCAACTGGGTCTCGGAGTAATCCTGGGATCTTGTGATTATTTCTGTGTACACCGTAGCATATCCCTTCAAGGCAAAGTGCTTTCCTGTCTGCATTTTCACTCAAAACAGATGAAAAAAAAATCCCATAGCCTAGACCAAACACTTCCGATATTTCTAAATTAATCGCAATATGACTTAAGGATTAAATAATAAAGTGATCCTGTCAATGTTGAAAACTAAACCATTACAAAAAAAGAAATGATTGCTGATCAGAATGGCCAAATGTGTCGGAAAAAAATGTCTGAATTTTTAACAATATTTTAATGCCTTGAATAGTGAATCTATTTAATATAATTTCCTTGTTCACTCACTTCCTATGCTTTTTTGAGATGTCATTGAAGCCGTCAGAATTTGTACTAACTGAAAAACAAGCCTGGTATCAGTCCTGAAAGTAGCCTGCACGACTTGTAAAAAGGGCAAAAAAACCAAAGTAACTGCAAGACAATAAATGTCGAAGGCTTTGGAAGGAGAAGAAAAAACATTGTGAGACACTAATGTTGTTCGGAAAAGTTTTCCTTGATCTTTGTCTGTTGCAATTTATTTTACAATGGCTGGGCCAAATGATATTGCAAAGTACTGTATGACTCAACCTCAACTGATTTCCATCTTTGCCTGCAGGGTTATGCTAACCCTCTAATCCGGGGAGATTTGTTGAGCTTTCGTTGGATTCTTTTGAACTGCAGAAAATGGCATCTGAGTACTCAGGGAGAAAAATGCATTGGTCACTACTTTTTCCCCCAATAGATGTCATCTGCAGAAGAGTTCCCAAAGCAAAAAATATGTATCTTGCAATTAACAATCTGAATCTACTGGCACGCATGTCAAGAGTTCATGTTTATGGCTTGGAATAGAGATGAGATTCTTTATGGAAATGAATTGTGGAGCCTTTAGGGTATGCACGATGAGTTTTTACAAGACAGTGAAGGATCGTTGTCAAAAAGACTATTAGGATCTTGTTTAGATCGATGATAATGTTAAAACCCAAGTGTTTAAAGTTATGAAAATGATGTTCAAGAACAAAGAATAAGTGCCTCAGCACTGCATATAATTCCTGAAATGTAAACAACCCTTATGGAATTAAAGATTTTGTCATTAATCATGTCAAAACAAAACTTAAAAGAAAATATTTTACTGTATTGGTACTGTTGTGAAACTATTTCTGGAGGCAATTTCAAAAGAACTGACTGGATTCTGTGCAATATAAAGTGTTCAGTTGAAAAGCTAACAATGAAGGGCAGTCATGGTGGCACAGGGCTAGAGATGCTGTATTACAGCAAATGCAACGCAGGAGACCCGGGTTCGACCCCGACTACGGGTGCTGTCTGCACGGAGTTTATACGTTCTCCCTGTGACCTGCATGGGTTTTCTCCAAGATCTTCGGTTTCCTCCCACACTCCAAAGACGCATAGATTTGTAGGTTAATGGGCCTGGTAAATGTAAAAATTCTCCCTAGTGGGTGTAGGATAATGTTAATGTGTGGGGATCGCTGGTCAGCGCAGACCCGGTGGGCCAAAGGTACTGTTTCCGCGCTGTATCTCTACACTAAACTAAACTAAAAATGAAGCTCAAATTAACCTCTATTCACACCATTGGTCATTTACGAGCTACTCAAGAAGCAGGTCACCATTTTTACCAAGGGGCTGGCACTTTGCGTTCCAAGGGACACTCATTGTCTGCTTTGATCTGTCGTTTTCGCACCTGACTTTTCTATATCTCTAGATTCCCTCTCCCCTGACTTTCAGTCTGAAGAAGGGCCTCGACCGGAAACGTCACCCATTCCTACTCTCTAGATTTGCTGCCTGTTGAATTACTCCAGGATTTTGTGTCTATCCTAGATGTAAACCAGCATCTGCAATTCTGTCCTACACAGCTCTCTGTGTAGGACAGAATTTACCAATGATAATGTTAGTGGTCAACGTGAACACAAAATAAATATTTATGTTTCTGCAGGAGCAACATGCAATCCTTGTAATCATTGTTACCTCAGGAGAGACTTTTTGGAGTAATGTTAAGGAATTCCACGTGTAAACTCCAAAACATTTGTAGTCCAATACCATGCTGTACAATTTTACCCAATAGGACTCCTAATCAAAAACACAATTTGATGATAACTATCTTCAATTAGCATTGAGCATGAAATCTGATGATGTGGATTCCAGTACTATGCAATGTAACTCAGCTGATTGAATCATCAGTGATTTATTTCAGTGACAGGATAAGACCAACTCGTTTTTTTTTAAGATGTTGGTAAGGCTTCTTAATGTAATTCATGGAGGCTGCTTAAGAAAGGACTCTTAAAGCTCTGGAAATGTTCTTTCATGATAGCAGATTGCGCACAAGTCCTCTATCTGCATTGCCGTCGGCCCACCGAGTCCGCACAGACCAGCAATCCCCGCACAGTAACATCAGCCTATACACCAGGGACAATTTACACTTATACCAAGTATACAAACCCAAGCAAATTAACCTGCAAACCTGTACATTTTTGGAGTGTGGGAGGAAACCGAAGATCTCGGAGAAAACCCACGCAGTCATATGATAGGTTTTAATCTGCAATTTAAGAGGGAAAAGGTTAAATCAGAAGTGTCAATGTTGCAGTTGTTTCTATGTCACGGGGAGAACGTACAAACTCCGTGCAGACAACACCCGTAGTCGGGATCAAACCCGGATCTCTGGCACTGCAAGTGTTGTAAGGCGGCAAATCTACTGCTGCACCAATGTACCTGGAATAGTGGTGAGTTTCTTTGTGAAAATGAATTGTGGAACTTTTAGGATATGTGCATTGAGTTTCAACAAGACACTGTTGAACTTATATAATCAGTTTCAAAAAGCCAACTAGGATCTTGTTTTGATGGATGGTAATTTTCATCAGTAACCTTTCACAACAGACAACGTTATTTAGATTGCAAGAGGTAAACCACATCATGGAGCCTCAGTGTATTCAAAAACCTGCTTGAAAAATAAGGTGGTTAAAATTTGGGTATCCACTCTTTGTTCTCTGCCATAATGCCATTACGAGAATCATATTAGATTTCAGGTGTTAGGCGCCAATATCCACGTTATGTTTTACTCTGAGGAGATGTACTAGTTGCTTGGTCTCCAGTTCTCACGTCTTATATAATAATTTCAACGTAGGCTGGTAATGCCACGAGAAACAACATAAAATAGTAAGATTAAACAAGAACTTACCAAGTTTGAAGGTTGATCTGTATTTTACGAGGAGTCGCGGTGAGGGATTTCGTGAAGACCCCGCCAACACGCATGCGCGGCATCCTTCAAAGCAGCGATGTGGAATCACAGAACCAAACCATGACTAAAAATAGTAAGATGAAAACCGTAGAACTACCTGGTTGACCTTATGATAGAGGGTGGGAGCGGTGGGCACGAAATCCCTCACCGCGACTCCTCGTAAAATACAGATCAACCTTCAAACTTGGTAAGTTCTCGTTTAATCTTACTATTTTACTTCGGAGTCACGTGAGTGACTTCGTGAAGATTTCAAAGCTCTGTGATTTCACGCCCTGGACAACGTCCATGCTTATCACACTGCCGCCAGTCTGATGGAGGAAGGCTGTTAATGGAGTTCAGTCGAAACTGGCTGAAAAATCAACACAATTTATTAATCAAATAAACAACAAACCCCTAATTCGGGGACAAGCATTTACTGAGCGGTTCCGAGGATAGCTTCTGCGAATGTCGCAGGGGCGGCCAGAGGCTTGTTATAGAACCGCTGAAAAGTTTTTTCACTGGCCCAGCCCGCGGTGGCGAGAATGTGGTCCATGGGCACCTCCATGGCTCTCGCTGCTGATGTGGATGCAGCCCTGGTGGAATGAGACTTAAAAATGTCAGTAGCAACTCCTGCTGCATCCAGCACCACCCTGAGCCACCTGGCGATAGTCTGTGTAGTCACTCGACGATGCGGAGGTTTATAGCTGATGAGGAGTCCCTGTTCCTTCATCCTGATAATTCCAGTAACTCGGATGTAGTGGTGGAGATGGGTGACTATGCAGAGTGTGGCATCTACAGGGTACGCCCAAAATTCCAGCTGCAGCCCATGCGCCCCTGGCCTGTGCTGTTTTAATAATTCTTTGACAAATAATTTTATTTGACCAGGGGTGGCCACCATGCTGTCCAGTCGCAGTTTCTGTAACGTCTGAACTCGTTGGGCTGTCGTCAGTGCCATGAGCATCACCACCTTGAGGGTGAGCTGTTTCAATGGTAGCTCATCTATTGGAGCCCAGCTCCTCAGTAGGGTCAGCACGATCCCCACATTACTGAATATCTGGGTCATGGAGGGTTGGTGTTGAACACTCCCCTCATTAGTTTAGACACCAGGTGGTTGGAGCCGACACCTATATCCAGGTATGAAGACAGCACACTCCTTGCGCTGGTGATGGCACTGTAGCTGAGGCCAGCATCAAAATGGAGGCCAGCTAGAAACTCCAACACATCAGGTATTGTTGCTGAGTTGGACGACTTGTTGTTCCGGGCACAGAAAACCTCCCACTTTCTGATTTGAGTGAGGTATTGTTTCCGGGTTGATTCCCGGCACGATGCAGCAATAAGGTTTATGGCTCTTGACGAGATGCCTGCCCGGATGAGCGGTCTTTTCAGAACCTGCAAGCCAACAAGTTTAAATGACCATGGCAAGGATGACTGATCCCCGTAATAGGGTGAGTAATCAATTTGGGATGTTTCCCAATCGTCATCCATGGCTGTTTTAAAATTTTTTCAACCATCGGGTACCATGGTTGTGTAGGCCAGTCGGGAATGATCAATATGCCAGTTGCAGAGTCTAGTTTAATTTTCTGCAATACCCGACTGATGAGGCAGAATGGGGGAAATGCGTAGCAAAACCATTTCCCCAATGGATCGAAAACGCATCCATTGCTATTGCCCCAAGGTCTGGTTCCCATGACACATACGTTGGTATCTGATGGTTCAACCTGGACGCAAATAGGTCAATATCTGGTGTCCCAAAATGAGCTATAATATCTATAAAGTTTTGGGGATTCAACATCCACTCGATGTTGTCATTAAAGACTCGTGACCTGGTGTCCGCCACTGTATTAAGCTTCCCAGGCAAATAGGTCGCAGTAATCCAAATGTTTCTTTCAATGCACCAGTGCCAAATTGTATTAGCCAATTCATCACAAGATAGCGACCTGATACCACCCATATGATTGATGTAAGCCACCACTGTAGTATTATCTATTTGAAGGTGGACATGTAAATCCTGTGAATTAGTACAGTAAGCCCGCAGTCCATGAAATGCTCCCAGCATTTCTATATAATTTATCCCATGTGACTCCAGGAATGTAGACTCATGAGAGTTCCATCTGCCACCACAACTGGACATCGTATCAGTTGCTCCCCAGCTTTGTGCGCTTGCGTCAGTTTGTAACACAACATCAGGGTTTCCCACTATGATAGGTCTATGACATTCTCTAATATTGTCAACCCACCATTGTAGCTCATTTCTAGCTTCTGATGGTAGCCGAATTGGCCGATGAAAGTGACCAGCATTTGTTTTTAATGCTGTGATTTTTGATCTTTGTAAATTTCGGTAGTGTAGCGGTCCGAATCGTGCAGCTGGGAATGCAGCTACCAATTTGCCTATAACATTTGCTGTTTGCTGAATAGTCGGTACCCTAGCGCAAGCAAGATTGTGGCATTCTTCTATAATAGCAGTAGCTTTATTAGTTGGGATGGTAATCTTCATTAAATTGGTGTCTAGGGCGAACCCCAAATAATCCATAACCCGTACCGGGTGCAATTTTGATTTGTCTGGATGGATTACGAATCTCAGCTTCTCAAACAGAGCCTTGGTTGCAGCCACTCCTTGAATCGCCAATTGGAGGGTCGGACCCACTATAAGGATATCATCTAAATATGCCATTACTATATAATTTTGTTGTCGGAGAAGAGCCAATATAGGTTTTACCAATTTGGTAAACAGCCTAGGAGCTGTGGTGATTCCATTGGGCAATGCCTTATATTCCCATAACTGACCCTTCCAGACAAACTTCAAAAATGTCCTATAAGCCTTAGCAATGGGTACCGTATAGTATGCATCTTTCAAATCGATACATGCCATAAAGTACCCTGGGTAAAGCATCTGCTTAGCTGTTTCAAACGTATCCATTTTGAAATGGGTGTATTGTACAAATTTGTTCAATTCAGTTAAGTCTATTATTATCCGACATCCCCCATCTTTTTTAATCCTAGTGAAGATGTTAGACACAAACTCAATTGGCTCATGCTTGGTTTTGCCAATTACCCCTTTTTCTGCTAACCGTATAATTTCAGCTTGTCCTGCCTCCACCTCTTTTTGAGATAGAGTAAATTTTCTACGAGGCGAATGCTGAGTAGGGGGATTTATACCTTCAATAAATTCTATAACATATCCTTGAACACTTTGTAAAATAAACTCATCCGTGGTGACAGTTTTCCAAATGTCCAAGAAAGCCTGCAATCGCCCACCTATTCGTGCAGGAGGGGATGCTACGGCGTGAGAAGAACCAGACCCCCTTACCTCCATGGTTAGCGGCGGTTCCGTACATACGGTGTTTTTGAGTGGGCGATGTGGAGGTTGACGAGGCGGCGGCCGCATTTTCCATGCAGGCCGTTGCTGGCCTTGCCCTAAAAAAGGTCGTTGCACTTGTTGGGATGGAGGTGGGTAGGATCTCTGTGCCCTTTCCGGCAGCCGTGTTCTCCAAGATGAATTAGGCTGTTGCCGGTGATATGGGTGAGGTCTGGTCGGTGGAGGCTTCATGAGGCCAGCTGTTTTGGCCTCCTCATCCAGTTCCTTCACCTGTTTGGATAAGTCTCCAAACAACTGATGCGGCGGTGGAGCGGTTGATGGTCGGCACAACCCCGCGAATTTGGGGTTGAGTGTGGGCTTCATGGAGCTCTTACGCAGGCAGTTTATTTCATATTGGGCGTTGCATAGGAGTGCCAGTGCGTCTTGCTGATCGCTCGACACATTATCCCCGTCCAGGGTCCTAGCAAACGCCGTTATGCCCGTGGAGAGAACTTTTAATATACGCTGGAGGCGGACATCCTGCATCCTGGTGGCCATACTCAAGTGTTCCCAGATCTGGGCGTTAACCAAGGGCACACTGAGGTTGATGCAGTTTTCGGGCGGTTTTATTTTCTCCAAAGTATCATTGAGAACCTGACTCTGGAGTTGGTGCGTAGTCAGGTATTCAATGGTGCCCGCCAATTTGTGGTGCAGAGGTTCACCTGTCTGGGTGGTAGCGGCAAACTTACTCACCACTTCCAGCATATCCTCCTCATGCTCTGGCTCAGCGGTTACTGGCTGCCCCGGGTCGTCTTCGAACACAGCAGCTGGGAAATCCCTCATGCTTCCTGCTGGAGACGATGAGATGCTGAGTGGAGTCCTCGCTCGGCTGGTAGATGCCCGCGAGTCCCGTTCTTCTCGTTCCCGGTCCCGCTGGAGGAGTTGCTCCACTAAGAGCTCCAACCGCTCTATGCGACCGTCCCTGCTATCTGCAGCGGACAAGCCGACTTCCCCAGGCCCTGCGAATTCACTGGGGCTTCCACCATCGGACCACACCCCCTTAGGGTGCTGTCTAGGGTCCAATGGCAGGTCGTCATGACCTACAGCCCAAGTAGGATCATACGACTCCCGCACGGACTCTCCGCTAGTCTGTCTTCTCCCAGACTGTGGCGGCCCACCTGTCTGATAAGAAGGCAGGTGCGTTGAATCGGCGCCGGCCCCCGGAACCTGGCTCCCCGGAGTCCGTGCAGGCTTAGCTCCACACTTGCCCATCTTTTGGCGTGGAGGCGCATGGTCGGCCGCCTCCCAGAGCTGAGCTGACCGACCGCTTCCTGCTGCCACCTCCGCCCTTGACCGCAGCCTGACGGGGTGTGTTGTTGGCGGTATCTGCTCCAGCAGGCCTACACGACGCAGCAGTGATATTGCCAGGCTGCACTACGGCAGATTTCCCTGGCTGCGGTACGTTTTTGCACTTTGCAGGGCCCCTGTCGTGCGGCTGTCCCCCGGCCCAGACCCCTCGGGTCTTCTGGAGCTCGAGGAGGGGTTGCTTGTAAAAAGCGAGACCCCTTGCCACGTACCTGTTTCCCCCCTCTTTTCTTGGGGGAAGGGGGCTCGAAGTCTGGATCCGATGCATCCAGCTCCGGAGCGGTAAACCACTCAGGTGAGTCGGCCTCTTAGACGTTGACGCTTGTCAGGGTTGACCTGATACGGATGCTGTTTAATTGGCGCAGCACCGGCCACGTCAATGTCATGCTGCAGCACAGACATTTGAGAAGGCACATCCGAGAACAGTGACCCATTTGACCCCACCAAAGCAAGCAGATCATCCCGCTGGCTTCCAGACAAATGAGACAACCGCAAGGGAAGCGACTCCAAAGCTTCAGAGTTGCACAGCTTTCCCTGCGTCACTGCCACCGACAACCGTGCCTCACCCACATCACCACCCGTGTCAGGGGGCAGCACTACTACAGCCAAAACCGGCTTAGACAAAACCGAAGGACACAGCTCCTCCCCATCAACCTGTACATGCTCCTGCTCATGGTACTGCTTCAGCATGTTGATATGACAGAGCTGAGTCTTACGCCTCCGATCAGGGGTACCAATAACGTAATCCCCCGCACCAACCTTCTTAACCACCTGATAGGGACCACTATACCGAGCCTGCAGACTGGAACCAGGAATAGGCAACAACACCAGGACTTTGTCACCTGGAGAAAAATTCTTACTAGAACACCCGCCTTCCTGTCGAATCCTAGACTGAGCAGAAGCCAGATTACCCATTGCCAGTTCGCATGCCCTCCGCAGTCTCGACCTAAAAGTACAGACGTGGTCTAAAATACTACGTTTTGAATTCTCCTGCAATCATTTCTCCTTCAGGACCCTCAACGGACCACTAGCAGTATGCGCGAACACCAGGTCAACAGGACTGAACCCTAAAGACGCCTGCACAACCTCACGCACCGCAAGCATAACGAGATGAACCCCCTCATCCCAGTCTGTTTCAAACTCCAGGCAGTAAGTCCTCAACATGGATTTCAAAGTCTGGTGAAACCGCTCGAGAGCTCCCTGGCTCTCAGGATGATACGCACTGGAGTAACAATGCTCAATATCCAACAACTTCATTACCTGACCAAAAACCTTTGACATGAAGTTGGAACCTTGGTCACTCTGCACAACCTTGGGCAAACCGAACAACGAAAAAAACGTAGTGAGAGACTTCACAATGGCAGGGGCAGTAATGTTACGCAAAGGGACCACCTCCGGAAAGCGGGTAGACGCACACATAATTGTCAATAAAAACTTGTTGCCCACCCTTGTCCGAGGTAGAGGACCCACACAACCAACTAGAATCCGTTCCAACGGCTCCCCGACCACAGGGATTGGATATAAGGCGCAGGAACAATCGATTGGTTCGGCTTTCCTGCCACCTGGCAAATGTGACAACACCTGCAGTGCTGCTTCACGTCCTTTTTCAACTCTGGCCAAAAAAAATTCCGTGAGATATGGTCATACGTCTTATTGACCCCCAAATGTCCACCCAGAGGTCCATCATGAGCCAAACAGAGTATCTCGTCCCTATACCGACGAGGCATCACAATATGATCAACCACGCTCCAATCATCCTGCCCCGACATATCCAAGGGAGACCACTTTCGCAGCAGCAAGGCACTCCTCAGAAAATAGCCCTTTGCTGTGGAATCCATATCCCCCTCAGGTACCGCGCAGTCGAACAGATCCGATAAACATGGATCACTCTTTCGCTCCTCAACCAGCCGGCCCCGTGACAGCGACACCGGCACATTTTCAGACAAGACCCCATCTTGAGATGTAGAAACACCCTCCACAACACAGGATCCATCATCCTGATGCCCAAAAATGGTCTCACTCAAGTCCACTACATCCTCAAACTTTGCCTGGCTCTTAGCCATAGCCCTTGTGACAGCACAAGCTGTGAAGACCGTCGGATGCTGCATAGCCAATATATCAGGACTCTGCACCCTCGGAACAGCTGTCACCTCAGGAGTAATTAAAATTCTACCTCCTGCCAAGTCATTCCCCAAAATCACAGAAACTCCCGCAACGGGAAAACACGGCCGTAACCCATCAATTACCCGGCCTGAAACCAACTCAGACTCGAGACTCACGGTATGCAAAGGCACTACCATGTCCTCCTACCCGAATCCTACCACAGAGATACTGGACCCAACCGATGACTCCCCAGAAAACGGCAGTACACTATCCAATATAAAGGTCTGAGTAGCACCAGTATCAGGCAAGATGGACACTGGAACTCTATGACCCCCATCCTCTAGAGCAACAAAACCTTTCGTGATGAACGCAGAATAATTCCTACACTCATCAGACGCAGGCATCCCAGGAACCACAGGTGCTCTTTGTCTACCCACCAAAGCCACAGGCTTTGCATTTTTCCTTTGCAGGACGGGACACGACTTTAAGATGTGCCCGCTCCCTTTACAATAGTAGCACACAGGCCCTTCCTTAGTCCTGAAATCTCCGTCAACCTTATCAGCTCGGACCTCCCCCTGTATTAATGAGCTGACCCTTGCAGGCACAGAAACAGCTTTGGCACTGCCACCGGTGACACCACCACGTTTAAACGGCCGTGCACCAAAACTATAGGATCGCCCAACAAACTCCGTTTTATGAGTCAATACATACTCATCTACTAACACCGCGGCCTTAGACTCCTCCTGTTCCCTAGAAGAAACTCGGGAAGCATTCAATTCCACCTCCTGCAGCTCAAGGCGTTTCATTTCAAGCTCTGTTTGGAGCTCTTTCTCTCGTATGGCCCTCTCCTCCTTTTTCATTTCAAGCTCTAACTCCTTTTTCATTTCAATTTCTAACTCCTTCATTCGAATGACGTCCCCCATTTCCTGACTAGGCTTTGTAGAAGATAGTGGACTGTCTGCACCAGCAGGCAATACCCCACTCCTCACCAACGCAGACCATAACTCTGACTTTATAGCTTCTTTCTTCAAATGCTTATCAATAGGCACCTTATAGGTCTCTGCCAGCATAAACAAATGCTCCTTGGTACATTTATCAAACAACTCCCGACTAGGAGCCTCAGTAAATTCCTGCACTTTAAACTCCATATCAAATGTAGGACCAAACCACCAGCCAAACCGTGGGCACCAATGTCACCACAAACAGACGAGAGAAAAAACAAATCCCCTCACACACAGACTTCCTCAGTCACCAGAAGCCTACCAAAAAAACCCCAAACTGTCTAGGGTCCTCAAAGCTTAGGACGAGCCTCCATTTTGTTACGACTCCTGAATGCAGGTACTTCAGAGCCACGTAACACAGTCAAAATCCAGGCTCAAGTTCAAGAAAAGTCTTTTATTTTGTTAAAACCCAAACCTGATCCAAACAACCCAAACAAGGACAAGAATAAACTAATAAACAAAGATAACAGTGCTCCAGCCAGCCTCGCAATGGGCCGTCGAACTAGAGTCTCTAACCTGCCTAAATGGAAATAACCCTGAAACAAAATACACGAAAACCCTCAGGTCAGCCCTTATCTGTCCCAATTCAATATTAATTGACAAATGTAGGTAATAATACACCGAGTGCTATGCCATGTGGCCAGGCCTCCTGCAGTTCAGAATACAGTCTGTTCATGTGTCAGGGTCGATGAAGAGAGAGAGAATTCTGGGAGATTCTGGTATTTAAGATTCCGATGAGTCACCCATCACCTGACGCAGCTTGGCCAATCGGGTACAGGAGCCCTTAACCCCTTGATTCCTGACTCCCAGCCACGGGGCCTGCACTCAGGAGAGAAACAGAAGAGTTAAGTACATAGCATTCACCAGAGGGGGGGGGAAGTACCTAACACCATATTTGTCCATTGTCTCATTACAGCTTTCCAGGTAGAAATAGACATGGAAACATAGAAAATAGGTGCAGGAGTAGGCCATTCGGCCCTTCAAGCCTGCACCGCCATTCACTATGATCATGGCTGATCATCCAACTCAGTATCCCGTACCTGCCTTCTCTCCATACCGCCTGATCCCTCTAGCCACAAGGGCCACATCTAACTCCCTCTTAAATATAGCCAATGACCTGGCCTCAACTACCTTCTGTGGCAGAGAATTCCAGAGACTCACCACTCTCTGTGTGAAAAATGTTTTTCGCATCTCAGTCCTAAAAGATTTCCCCCTTATCCTTAAACTGTGACCCTTTGTCCTGGACTTCCCCAACATCGGGGAAAAATCTTCCTGCATCTAGCCTGTCAAACCCCTTAAGAATTTTGTAAGTTTCTATAAGATCCCCCCTCAATCTTCTAAATTCTAGCTAGTACAAGCCGAGTCGATCCAGTCTTTCTTCATATGAAAGTCCTGACATCCCAGGAATCAGTCTGGTGAACCTTCTCTGTACTCCCTCTATGGCAAGAATGTATTTCCTCAGATTTGGAGACCAAAACAGTACGCAACATGACTTAAGAATTTGGGGAGATCTTATGGAATTGATGTATAAAGGAGGTTTCATCCGTGGAAAAGTCTCGAACAAAAGCACGTAAGGATGTGTGTTCTCAGTATAAAGGCCATCAATTTAAAACTGAGATGAGTAGGAATTTCTTCCCATGGGATATAATGAACCTTTGGACCTCTATGATCCATTCAGCAGTCACCGTAGAACCGTACAGCACCAGAATCGGTCGCTCGGCCCAGAATGTCTGTGCCGAACATGATGCCAGGATAAATTAATCTCATCAGCTGCATGTGATCCATTCCATGTATATCAATTTGAGGCTGAATATTTAAATCCATCAAGCCTGAGCTGGACAGACCTTCAGATTTCAGGGCAATTTATGTACTAGATGGGAAAGTGTTCGGATCAAGTGGACAAAAGTTTTGTCTTGTCCTAATTCAAAATTGTCATCATTGAGTTTGACCTTGTATATGCATTAGGTTCCATTAAAAGGAACTGCTGGAAGCGGGGGGGGGGGGGGGGCGGTGGTAAGTGGGAGACAGGACAAAGCTTGACAGGTAATAGATCGACACAGGCTTTTTGACAGGAACCAAAGCCAGAGATAAGAACAATAGGTGTGAGACAGGTTGTAGAGTGCGGATTGTGAAGCCAGGGCGAGGAAGGTAGCAGGCTGGGGGTGGGGGGGGAGGAGGGGCTGAGGGATGGGGGAGGAGAAATTGGCACGAGTCCAGGTGGGCCATGGGGAGGAGGGAAGAGAGTGGGTGGGGTGGGGGAGTAAAGAGTATGAGTGGAGGTTAGTAGTTACCAGAAATTGGAGAACCTAATGTTCATACATTGGGTTGTGAGAGACTCAGATATCCATTCTCTAGTAGGTTACTGAATTTGGAGAAGTCCAGAAGAAAATGCAAGTGAATACCAAAAATCTTCAAGAACAATATGGTCAGAAGTTATAAAGAAGGAACTGCAGATGCTGGAGAATCGAGGGTACACAAAAAGCTGGAGAAACTCAGCGGGTGCAGCAGCATCTAAGGAGCGAAGGAGATAGGCGACGTTTCGGGTCAGAAGTTAATTCCTTTTCATTTTCTCACAGACACAAACATTTCACCCTCTGATTATTCAATATATGTTCGTGACATCGGAACAATTTGCATTTTGTATTGAGAAAGAATATTCCCAATTGCATGTGCTTAAACCTTGCACCTAAAGTGCATAAATGTTAATTTGTGTGCTCCAACTCCAGTATTTAATCATAACATGGGCGAGGCAGACATATATTTCTATCATGCAACCCATGACCCCAAACTATTACAAAATGTTTCACAGCCAACAACAAAATATCCTTTGAAATGTATAGGAAGGAACTGCGGATGCTGGTTTACACCAAAGATAGACACAAAATGCTGGAGTAACTCAATGGGACATGCAGCATCTCTGGATGGAATGGACCCATTCCTTCTATCCAGAAATGCTACCTGGCCTGCTGAGTTAAGGGCCTGTCCCACTTGCCGATTTTTTCAGTGACTGCTGGCATCATTGACTGACGTATCAGGTCACCGAAAAAGTCGCGGCGTGTTGGGACTTATAGTTGTATACTAAGGAAATGTATGTTATGAGGAGGAATAACCTGCAGGGTAGGATTCCACAGGTTGTGATTGTGTACACTAACTTCTGTTTGTTTAATGTATGATTTACTTTCTGGCTAATATATTTCTCAGGAAAATTTGGCTTAATTTGGTGGTTAGGTTGATTCAAGAAATTACAGGTCTGTAAGGACCTTAAGGCTAACAATGGTTAGGCGAAACTGAAACAAGATTTACTTTCTGCCCTAGAGGTACAGCAACAGCTTCCCTTTTAGAGAGTTGTTGCTGGCATAGAAAAAAAACCCAACTGAAGATAATTCACAGAACATAATCATAAGACTGAATCATAAGGAGATAATAAAACAGATGATCTAAAAATCAGCAAAACAGATGGATTTTAAGAAGAATTTTAAAGAAAAGATACTCTGGGATTCAGATAGGCTGAAGAAAGCCATTGGGTAGAAATAAGAAACTGCAGATGCTGGTTTACACAAAAGGACACAAAGTGCCATAGTAACTGTGGGTCAGGCAGCCAGTGGAGAACATGTATAGGTGACGTTTCCCTTCTTCAAACAATGGGGACATCTTGGAAGTTTGAAGGATTCCATGTGACTATGGTGATAGGCACAGGCAAGGGCAAGGAATAATTCAAAAACTGGTGGAGAATGTTAAAGTTGAATGATTGATTTACTGGGAATGAGTAGACCAGGGAACATTCTACACCTGAACACCACTTACATGATTTTCATTTGTTTTAGTTTGATCCCAACACTCCTGCAGATGTTTCCAACGTCTGTGAAGCTTGCTTTTGTGCAAATTGAAGGGGACCTCCCAAGGCAGGTCCCAGCCCATTACTAGGAACCTTACTGTGAGACAGGTTTTTAAATTATTTACTCATTAGCTTTCCTCCAGCTTATGCACGATGCACCCCTGCACATTTGCCCTTTACGCACACAAATCCGATCTGACCCAGCCCCTTATCCATTCATCACAATATCTAATTTGATTTGACCTAAATCAAAGATTGGGTCAGATTGGACTCAAAGTTTGTTATCATTCTGACAAGCAGCAGAAATACTACACCTGAATGCTTGGGCCATTTGTCCTGGTAACATATTGATCCAACTTGCCTGTTTGAGATACACACTGTTTAGGATGCCCAATTTTACTAGAGCTGCATAGAACACAAATGCTGGAGTAACTGAGTGGGTCAGGCAGCATCTGTGACGGAGATGGATAGGCGACCCTTCTTTGGGTCGGGACCTTTTTTTTCGTCTAGAGACAATTTTACTAGAGCTAGAACTTTACATGGATAGTGGCCAAATAAAAGACAGGCTGCCATACCCGCTGAGTTACTCCACCACTTTGAGTCTATCTTTGCCTCTATAGCTTCGGGCAGCTCATTCCAGATACAGACTACCCCGGAGTGAAAAAGTCCCTCTTAAATCTCTCCCGTCTCACCCTATGCCCATCCACACTCATTTTAGAATTCTCTACCCTGGGTAAAAGAGTGTGGGCGTCCATTTATCCCTGCCCCTTATGATCTTGTACACCTCAATAAGGTCACCTATCGTCCTCCTACACCCCGAGGCCTGCAGGATATAGCTGCATTTAGAGGTATAAGTATTTTTAAAAAATTAAAAAAATCATTAAGCACACATTAAAAGACCAACAAATCAAGAGAAATGTCAAACCCAACATGGGGCCAACCCCATTCTCCAGAAGAAGAATTCCCAATGAAGTGAATAGGGATCTCTGATTTTACAAGGGGGAATATTGGATTGGAGAGGGGAATTGGCCAGTGTAATTCTAGGAATCTGCAAGCCTGGGATCATGCACTGGAAGTATGAGAGGTCATAGAGTCATAGTCATAGAGTGATACAGCGTGGAAGCAGGCCCTTCGGCCCAACTTGCCCACACCAGGCAACATGTCCAAGCTACACTAGTTCCACCTGCCCGCATTTGGTCCATATCCCTCCAAACCTGCCCTACCCATCTATCTGTCTAGCAGTACCTTAAACGTTGGGTTGTTTAAGAAGGAAAACATTGGGATAGTCCATGCCTCAACTACCTCCTTTGGCAGCTTGTTCCATGCACCCACCACCCTTTGTGTGAATAAGCTACCCCTCAGATTCGTATTAAATGTCTTCCCCTTCACCTTAAATCAATGTCCTCTGCTCCTCGAATTACCTACTCTGGGCAAGAGACTGTGCATCTACCTGATCTATTCCTCTCATGATTTTATTAAAGCATAAGATTTTGAGGATTGACAAGATGGATATTGAGATACTGTATATCGGCACGGACTGGAAGATAATGGTATGCCCTATTGGAGGGTAGTAAATCATTGGAATTCTCTATCGCATGTGGAGATGGAGTCATTGAATATATAAAGTACAAAGACTGACAGGCACAAACTGAAAATGAAAGAGAAGGGATCAAATCTTTGGAGGGATCCACAGGAGGCGCTGCCTCAAAAACATCATCAGGGACCACACCACCCTGGCATGCTCTCATTTCATTCCTGCCATCGAGAAGAAAGTACATTAGCCTCACAACTGTAACGACCAGGTTCAGGAACAGCTTCTTCCCAACATCCATCAGGCTATTGAACGCTACGAACTCCAACTGAACTCTTTAGACTGCTTTAATTGCACTAGGGATTTGGGGCTCTGGTTTTTTTTTGCTCTTTTTTTAATCCATTGATTTAAAAAATATTTTATAGCTTTTTAATATATATTTATTATATTATCTATTGAGTACTCTATTTACAAACCTGTCATGCAGCTACAAGTAAGAATTTCATTGTTCCGTTTCAGTACATGCAATAATAAAAGACTCTTGACCCTCTCTTGATTCTCTTGAGCCAAGGAACATGGGGAGAGAGCAGTGGAATAGTGTTGAGGGCAAGGTTGTATTGAATGGCAGTGCAAGACTTGGGAAGCCAGCTTGCATGATCCTGCTCTTGTTTCATAAGTATGTTCTTATGGTAAATCACACTAACTGCTGTTTGGATCCTAGGTAATCCCATCACCCAATAATGATGTGTGCTACTTCAAGTATAATACCTTGATTAAGTTCTCTAAAGGTTGAGTGAGTCAGACATTTATAAATCATTTGCAACATATTCTGCTCATAAAAGGGCGTGTAATGTTTTTGGAAAACAATGTACTCTGTGATCATTTGGTTCTGGTTTGCTATGTTGGAGCTCATGTTCCATTAAACAATTTCAAGCTGTTTTAAACAATCTAAGCCTAGTTTTTCTTGGCCACTCATTGACTGGATTCTACAACCATGTTGCATCTGTTTATCTCTCTCAAGCACATGCATGCATGTGGTTTGTCATGTTTTCCCCTAAAGAAAATTACATTGAGAGGTGAAGGTGATCTTCATAATATAGTTGCCAAGGACAGGAGCAATTATGATGGGTTATGACCAAATAAATTAATTGAAAATCATTTTAACCTTAATGTTTTTGTTTATACCGACAGTGATAATTTTAAAAGTAGATTTTTTTAAAACGTGAAACCAGTTACAGTATGAGTGGAAGTTTCTATTAAAAGCAGCTTGAACGCCAGAAAGATCTGATTTATTGTTGGAATAAATCCAGCCCTTTAGGCAAAACATTTCACCTTGATCATTTTTTATTTTGGATTTACATGCAATATTGCCCCAAAATTCCATGCCTCTGTCTCCAAGGAACCAGAGAAGAGAGGACCCAACCCATATACTTTGCTTTCATGTTCATTTCTAAATTCTTTCTAAGCCTGTAACACAGCTTTCTAAGCCTGTAGAGCTGCTGCCTCACAATGTCGAAGTTCCAGGTTCAATCCTGACCTCGGGTGCTGCCTGCATGGAGTTTGCAGTTTCTCCATGCCAACAACATCACAAAGATGTGTGTGTTGGAATGCAAGGTAATTGACTGCTGTAAATGTCTCCTTAGTTTTTTTTAGTTTTGAGATACAGCACGGAAACAGGCCCTTCGGCCCACCGAGACTGCACTGACCAGCGATCCCGCACATTAACACTATCCTACACACATTAGGGACAATTTACACGTATACCAAGCCAATGAACCTGCAAACCTGTACGTCTCTGGATTGTGGGAGGAAACTGAAGATCTCGGGGAAAACCCACACAGTCACGGGGAGAACGTACAGTACAAACTCTGTGCAGATAGCACCCGTAGTTGGGATCGAACCAGGGTCTCTGGCGCTGCAAGTGCTGTAAGGCAGCAACTCTACCACTGCTCCACTGTGCCACCCGCTCCTTGTGTGTATGTGTGTTAGAATCTAGGCGGGAGTTGATAACAATATGGAGAGAATAAAGTTGGGTTGTATGAGTTTAGGATTAGGGTAAATGGGTGGTTGATGGACAGTGCAGATTTGGTGGGTTAAAGAACCTACTTCTATTAGGTATGTTACAAAACTTACCTTCAGCGGCGCTGCAGTTCTGCCACTGGCCGCGTGCGTGACTTTGGCGCCTTTGAGAGGGGGGGGCGGGATTAAAATGTCGTTTTCTCCTGCCTGTCGGAGTCGATCTTTCTCAGCCTGTTCAGCTGCTGCAGAAAAATCGCTCCAACATCCATTCTCTGAAGTTTTATAAAAACATCGCTGGACAATTTAATGGCTGGAGTAAAATAAAAATCGACTTCTAACGCCGTCAACGCCGACAACAGAATGGATCTCCCGTACGGGACAAATAAAGGTAAGCTGTTTTTTTTACATATAAACTTGCTTCTTAGGATTAATTTAATCCAAATTTTATGTTGCGAAAAGGTGATTTAGGCCCCATACGAACCGGCAGTGTTTTTCCTGCCGATATGGGGTTTAAATTCACCGCAAATCGCAACGTTCCAAACGATCGCATTCCACAAAATCCCACTCGCAAGATAATTTAAATGGCCATTAATTTACGGGAATTAAACACTAAATTCCTTCCAGGGTACACACAAGGCTGGAGAAACTCAGCGGGTGCAGCAGCATCTAAGGAGCGAAGGAGATAGGCGACGTCGCCTATCTCCTTCGCTCCTTAGATGCTGCTGCACCCGCTGAGTTTCTCCAGCCTTTTGTGTACCCTCGATTCTCCAGCATATGCAGTTCCTTCTTTAACACTAAATTCCTTCCATTTGGCCTATAAATCCATGACAATGATTTTTAAAAATCATGTTATAGAAAGTTATAGGCTTTTGACTGTCCTAGATCACAGCTTTTGAGTTAAGTAAATGGAAAAGCAATAGGGAACAAGATGCTAATTTCCTAGTATGAAAATGTCCATAACTTTTTTAATACTGAAGATATGAAAGTGAATTAGGTCTCAAATTAAACTTCTTTTTATGCTTTATCTCATGGGGTAAATTGCAGACTTGATTTTTAAAATCTCAAACTTTTGTAACATTGCTACTTCCATGTTGATTCTCTCTATCTACACATGACAAACATTACCAGGTTCTTTGATAATGTGAGGGAGACTGAAGATCTTGCACTCCTTTGACATCCATACAAGAATCTTACAGCAGCATATCTCAGCTATGAAATGAAGATTGGGAGCCAAGGATCTTCCCTGAACTTCACAGTACGCTGCATTGCTTTCATGATGAAAAAAGGAAAGACAATTTAAATGCATTTCATATCACCCTGAAATGCTTATTTCAATTAACTAGTTTTGAAGTGTTGTCATTACTGCAATGTAGAAAATAAGGACACCAACTTTTCTGTAGCCAGATCCCACAAACCTTATGTTATGTGATCTATGGCCTATCGATTAGATTGTGTATCATTTTTTTACTTAAGATCTATGCAATGGAAAATGCACTTCTGATGGAGTGCCACAGGAAGTACTTGAGGCAGGTATAATAAAAACATTTGATAGACATTTGGGTTGGCATGTAATGTAAGTAAGTAAGTAATTAAGTAAGTAAATGTTATTTATATAGCACGTTTAAATCAACTTGCGTTGAAACCAAAGTGCTTTACATAGAAGAAATAATTATGATTCCGTACATCCATAGAAAAATTTAAAAAAGAAAAATGACACAACACATTATAATGGAAGTTTTACAGGGATATGGGCCAGGAATCGACAAATGAGACTAGCTTGGATGGAGCATTTTGGTCAGCATGGAGTAGTTGGGCCAAAAGACCTCTTTCCATGCCATATTACTCTATGAGTCTGAATTATGTTCTAGTCAGTTTAAATCATTCTAAAAGCTACACTGGGTGCTTTGTGGTGAAGTGACATACCCCATACATGGATAATTAGTCCACATTATCCTGGCAGTTGGCATAATTGGTCACTCATACAGTCAACTTTATAGTCTACTACAGCCGATTAATAACTTCTTAGGTACCTTTCATTATTTATCTACTATCTGTCAACATCCCACCCAAGAACCATGGAACTGACCCCTTCCCCGTTCATAATCTCAGTTGTGAATCTACAAACAGCTCAGGTCCCCACTGCACGAAGAGCCACAAATCTCAGATCCTCCAAAACCTCAGCCGCTAAGATCTCCCAAAAGACCCAGAGCTCCAAACCCCCAACAATTTGTCCCGCCAAGTTCCCAGCCCAATATTGCAGTGCTCTTAAGACTCTGATCTCTCATCTTCAACTCCCTGACCGTTGCAATCAACTGAACCCCCATATCCAACCCCCTGTCCCATCCCCATCCTACTCCTTTAATCCAGAACTATCCCCTCCATTAACCTCCATTGTACTCTGACGGTTTCGGATTGCTAGCCTTATATGCCTCCTGACTCCCAAGATCTGGCCTGTTTTAGTTTAGTTTTTGTTAGATACGGCGTGGAAACAGGCCCTTAGGCCCACCAAGTCTGCACCTGCCAGCAATTTCAACACATTAACACTACCCAGAACGCACTAGGGACAATTTTACATTCATACCAAGCCAACTAACCTACAAACCTGTACGTCTTTGGAGTTTAGTTTAGTTTAGTTTAATTTAGAGATACAGCATGGAAACAGGCCCTTCGGCCCACCGGGCCCACGCCGACCAGCGATCCCCACACAAGGGACAATTTTTACATTTACCAAGCCAATTAACCTACAAACCTGTATGTTTTTGGTGTGGGAGGAAACCGTAGATCTCGGAGAAAACCCATGTGGTCACAGGGAGAACGTACAAACTCCATACAGACAGCACCTGTAGTTGGGATCAAACCCGGGTCTCTGGCACTGTAAACGCTGTAAGGAAGCAACTCTGCCGCTGTGCCACCATGCCACCTGATCAGGTATTTTCCAGAACTGGAGATCAAACAAGGATAAAAATGTGCAAAGCTGGTTCAACTGGTGCTTATGCACCAGCATGCCAAGTGATATTTCTAGGCTCACATGTTCTTGACATTTGAGTGTCAACAGTTGCACAAGGTTTAAAGGGAAATTCCCCTGCGTGCAATTTGCAAGTGCGCGTTGGGATCTTTCTTACTTACCTGTGCCAGCCTTTGTTGCAACATTTAAAAATATCACCCGCACATTTGAAAAGTTTCCTGAGAATTGCACTGGAATATCCAAATGTTTGCATTAAAATCTGGGGGGGGGGGGGGGGGGGGGAAACCTCGAAACATCAGTTTTCTGATTTAGAAGCTAGACTATGACTACCAAATGTAAACAACATTTACAGTGGCTTGCAAAAGTATTCATACCCCTTGAACTTTTCCAAATTGTGTCACATTACAACCACAAATGTAAATGTATTTTATTGGGATTTTATGTGATATACCAACACAAAGTGGTGCATAATTGTGAAGTGGAAGGAAAATTATACATGGTTTCCAAATTTTATTACAAATAAAAAACTGAAAAGTGTGGCGTGCAAAAGTATTCAGCCCCCCTGAGTCAATACTTTGTAGAACCACCTTTCGCTGCAATTACAGCTGCAAGTCTTTTGGGGTATGTCTCTACCAGCTTTGCACATCTAGAGACTGACATTTTTGCCCATTGTTCTTTGCAAAATAGCTCAAGCTCAGTCAGATTGGCTGGAGAGCATCTGTGAACAGCAATTTTCAAGTCTTGCCAGAGATTCTCAATTGGATTTAGGTCTGGACTTTGACTGGGCCATTCTAACACATGAATATGCTTTGATCTAAACCATTCCATTGTAGCTGGCTGTATGTTTAGGGTCGTTGTCCTGCTGGAAGGTGAACCTCCGCCCCTCTTTTGCAGACTCCAACAGGTTTTCTTCCAAGATTGCCCGTATTTGGCTCCATCCATCTTCCCAAGAACTCTGACCAGCTTCCCTGTCCCTGCTGAAGAAAAGCATCCCCACAGCATGATGCTGCCACCACCATATTACACAGTGGGGATGGTGTGTTCAGGGTGATGTGCAGTGTTAGTTTTCTGCCACACCTAGCGTTTTGCATTTAGGCTAACCTCCAGCTGGATTGCTAGATCATGAATGAGTACAAGATTTGTTTTCAAAGTAGGTGCAGGAGTAGGCCATTCGGCCCTTCGAGCCAGCACCGTCATTCAATATGATCATGGCTGATCATCCAGAATCAGTACCCTGTTCCTGCTTTTTCCCCATATTCCTTGATTCCATTAGCCCTAAGAGTTATATCTAACTCTCTCTTGAATGCATCCAGTGAATTGGCCTCTATTGCCTTCTGTGGCACAGAATTCCACAGATTCACAACTCTCTGGCTGAAAACGTTTTTCCTCAAGTCAGTCCTAAACGTTTTTCCTCATCTCAGTCCTAAATATTCTTAAACTGTGACCCCTGGTTCTGGACTCCCCCAACATCGGCAACATTTTTCCTGTATTCCTCCTTCAATTGCACAAATGTCCTTCCTCTAATTAGGAGTCCAAAACAGCACACAACACTCCAGGTGTGGTCTCACCAGGGGTCTGTACAACTGCAGTAGGATCTCTTTGCTCCTCTGCTCAAATCCTCTCATTATGCCATTTGCTTTCTTCACTGCCTGGCAAAATGGAATCCATGCCAGCTCTCTGCACCTTAGCCCACGACACTGATACCATGGTAACATTAATGTGACCATGCCTATTTGCCATTTATGTGCAGTTTCTCAATGGCTATCAGCACATGCTAGAGCATAAACCTGGCATACCCAGTCTGTGCAGGTTAGGTATATATGCTGAGTTACTGGGGAAAATGTGGGTGAAGTATTGATGGAAAAACCTTCACTCTGGGCTAATGTTCAAGCATTTGGACATCCAACTCTTCACTTTGCTTAAAAAGACACAAAGTGTTGGAGTAACTCAATGGGTCAGGCTGCATCTCTGGAGAACATGGATAGATGAAGTTTTAGGTTGGCATCCCTCTTCAGAAGTGTGAGGAAGGGCCCAAACTGAAACGTCACTTATCTATGTTCTCCAGAGATGCTGCCTGATCCGCTGAGTTACTCTAGCACATTGTGACTATTTTTATAAACCAGTAGCTACAGTTCCTTGTATCTATCCTTCACTTTGCTACTTTTCTCAATGCTTTTTTAAATTTTTTTCTTCTCATACAACTGAGTCATACCACATCCAGAGAGCTGTCCTGAATTACTATCTACCTCATTGGTGACTGTTGGACTATCCTTGTTCGAACTTTGCTGGCTTCACCTTGCACTGAACGTTATTCCCGTATCATGTATCTATATATTGTAAATGGGTCGATTGTATTGTCTTTCCTCTGGCTGGATAGCATGCAACAAAAGCTTTTCACTGTACTTTGGTACATGTGACAATAAACTAAACTGAACTGGGTTATGTCCAATCCTTCTGCAATTCATCAATTATACCTCCTGAGTGGTTTAGGATGTTTATTTTACAGAGCATACCATATAAATAAGAATGTTTTCTGCCCAATCTTGACTCTCACCCCAATGTTGACTTTTCTGTTTACATATTGTACATTGTGTTGATGTAACTATTTACAATGTGACCTAAACCTCATGAGAATAAACTTGACTTCCAATATCTATCACAAAAGTATTTTTGCCACCTCTATCTACAATATCCAGCTTTTGGGTGATTATCAATACATTTGAGTAGATCATTTCACAAAACAATATGAAAAATAAATACATAAATAAATAACTCATCATCCATTTATCGTGCACTAAAATATGAGCTCAGAATGTATTATATTTCCAAGATTTCAAAAAAAAAATTGAATAATTTATATCTCTCCCATGTAAGGTCAAAAAGTGAATGAATGGTGGTATTTGAAACTGTAACTTTGGATCAAATAACATCACTGATGCTTTTATCATTTGCTATATTCCCTGGCTTTCTGTCCAAACACTAGGTCAGATGTCTTCAATGAAAACGTATTCTGAATTCTTAATAAACTCCATAAACTGACCATGAAACCTTGAAATCTTGAACCTTGAACTAATCCGCTGGAGTCTTTTCAAGATTTAATGAGATAAACTTGGCATGCAGGGTTTATATGTTTAGAGGAAATGTGTATGTCTCTTTTTCTGTTTAAATTAAATAAAAGCTGACGTTCAAAACACATATCAGACTATTTAAATGTCTATTGCTGTATGGCGATTTCTGAGATGCCCTCATTCTCGTATAGCCCTCTGATACCTGTGAAAAACCAACAATAACATTCTTACCTCTTATCTCCCTCTCCTCTGACTCTCAGTCTGAAGAAGGGTCTCAACCCAAAACGTCACCTATTCCTTTTCTACTGAGATGCTGCCTGACACGCTGAGTTACTCCAGCATTTTGTGTCTATCTTCGGTGTACACCAGCAGCTGCAGTTCCTTCCGACACAATAAGTAAGTAAGTAAGTAAGTAAGTACGTTTATTGGCCAAGTATTCACATACAAGGAATTTGCCTTGGTGCTCCGCCCACATGACATACAGTGACAGTTACGAATGACTCAGAAAACACTAAACATTAATAATCATAAAACATTAATGCTAAAACACCATTGATCTAGCATGTGAACCAACAAAAAAAAAAAACAGATCAAACCATCAAAACCATAACATTCAGACATAACACATATAACAACAACCAGATCAAAACCATAACATTCTTACAACAGTTGTATTATGGGATCCAGCTTATATTTTAGATGGCTCATCATGATAAATCATACGACACACAGCAGGTTGTTGTCTTTCTGAAAAAGGCACAACATGCTGGAGTAACTCAATAAGTCAGGCAACATTACTAGATTTCAAAAGTTCATAAGATCATAGAAACATAGAAACATAGAAATTAGGTGCAGGAGTAGGCCATTCGGCCCTTCGAGCCTGCACCGCCATTCAATATGATCATGGCTGATCATCCAACTCAGTATCCCGTACCTGCCTTCTCTCCATACCCTCTGATCCCCTTAGCCACAAGGGCCACATCTAACTTCCTCTTAAATATAGCCAATGAACTGGCCTCAACTACCCTCTGTGGCAGAGAGTTCCAGAGACTCACCACTCTCTGTGTGAAAAAAGTCTTTCTCATCTCGGTCTTAAAGAATTTCCCCCTTATCCTTAAGCTGTGACCCCTTGTCCTGGACTTCCCCAACATCGGGAACAATCTTCCTGCATCTAGCCTGTCCAACCCCTTAAGAATTTTGTATGTTTCTATAAGATCCCCTTTCAATCTCCTAAATTCTAGAGAGTATCAACTGAGTCTATCCAGTCTTTCTTCATAAGACAGTCCTGACATCCCAGGAATCAGTCTAGTGAACCTTCTCTGCACTCCCTCTATGGCAATAATGTCCTTCCTCAGATTTGGAGACCAAAACTGTACGCAATACTCCAGGTGTGGTCTCACCAAGACCCTGTACAACTGAAGTAGAACCTCCCTGCTCATATACTCAAATCCTTTTGCTATGAAAGCTAACATACCATTCGCTTTTTTCACTGCCTGCTGCACCTGCATGCCTACTTTCAATGACTGGTGTACCATGACACCCAGGTCTCGCTGCATCTCCCTTTTTCCTAATCGGCCACCATTTAGATAATAGTCTGCTTTCCTGTTTTTGCCACCAAAGTGGATAACCTCACATTTATCCACATTATACTGCATCTGCCAAACATTTGCCCACTCACCAGCCTATCCAAGTCACCTTGCAGTCTCCTAGCATCCTCCTCACAGCTAACACTGCCCCCCAGCTTCGTGTCATCTGCAAACTTGGAGATATTGCCTTCAATTCCCTCATCCAGATCATTAATATATATTGTAAATAGCTGGGGTCCCAGCACTGAGCCCTGCGGTACCCCACTAGTCACTGCCTGCCATTGTGAAAATGACCTGTTTACTCCT